>CAVNYN010268744.1:0-12099 GCA_963692815.1 Nyctanthes arbor-tristis | reverse complement strand
ATCCTTCATCAAGTAAGATATTGGACGGTTTCAAGTCTAGAAGTATGAGTGGAGGGTCAACTTTATCATGCAAGTATTCCAATCCTTTAGCTACACCAGCAGCAATCTTCATCCTTGTATTCCAGTCCAAAGGTTCTTTATCTGCTGGAAGATCTGCATGTACGTACATGTAGCTCTAGTGTCAACATATGAAAAGAATACAGGAACTTATAACTGTGTGGCAAAAATTAAATGAAAAGATATTGAGAAGTAAAGGTAGAGGTATCAAAACGGGCGGGCCATGCCGGGTTGGCCCACTACCCTTGCGGCCCGACACAGCCCGCTATACAAAAAAGCCCGTACAAATGGGCTTTTCGGTCCGGGCTAGACGAGCCCAAATTTTTTGGCATGTGGCCTGGCCCACCCGGGTGGCCCATGTGGCCACGGGTTGACCCAGCCCATATTTTTTGTTATATTTTATATTTAAATTTAAAATAAATACACTACAATTGAAATACTTCGATGAGAAATTTGCTATATTTTTTAAAGATATCACTAGTCTTTTAGATTTTTAAATTCTAATTAAAAAGTAAACATATAATAAGACAAAATTAAAATTGTTAATAATAAACTTCAAATATTCTATTACACAAAAAACTTTGAAATTCAAATATTATTTACTATAACCAATAGCTAGGTAATTTTAACACTTAAACTTTTAAAATTTAAACATAGCACAAATAACTTTTCATTAATTTGTATCACTATAAATAGACTTATAGCATATCTCAACTATTAACAAAATAAATGACATGACGATACCAAAAAAAAGGAAGGCTTTGTTTGGACTCCTTTATTTTGTCAATTTATAAATTTACCTACCATGATTTGACTATTGATTTGACAACTACTCAACAATCACCACACATTTCAAATTTTAATTAAAAGATCGGAAGAGCTCATTTCCATGCATTATAAATTCCCTTTATAATTTGATTTTATAAATCTAACCAAACAGGCTCGAAATTTAAAACTTTTTTGTCAAAAAGACAAAATGCTACAGGGGCCTGCTGCCTGCAGCACCCTACAGCTGTTGCTGCAGGCAGCTTTTGCCTTTTAAAAAGGAAAAAGGCAATTGTCTTTTGCCTTTTTAAAAGTCAACCTTCAAAAGGCAAAGCTTTTTGGCCTTTTAGGCTCTCTGCCAAAAAAAAATTAAATTTTTTTATTAAAATATTTCACGGGCTCAGCGGATTAACCGCGGGCTTGAACATCTGAACCGGCCCGCCCAATGGGCTGTTGATAGCGGCCTGAACCGCTGGCCAGTCTGAGTTTTCCGGGCACGCCATCTTGACACCTCTAAGTAAAGGTACTTTTCAAGTACGATATCAATATATATACCAGCAAATAATATATCCTCAATTACCATAGAATCATACTAGATCATGCTTATAAACATAAATTTACACAATATGCTAAAACATTATATAATCTTGAAATTCTAGTATAAATTTAGGATGCGGCAGAACTAATTATCGTGTAAATGGTCTTCTAGAGATCTCAATGGCATGTATTCATAAACTAGACGTCGTTGATCCCCATCGGCACAATATCCTATCAAGTTGATAAGATTTGGATGATGTAAGAGGCACTACAAAATAAATCACCTTCACAAACAAAAAATTTCTATCTGAAATATTCCGTTGGTATTTGAAAACGGATTTTCTATTTGTAAATGTATAGCTTTTTTCACCAATCGATATTTTGTACCTAATATTATGCATGTATATGTAAATCACTTAGAAACTGAATTCTGGTTGGTACTGTTATATTAGGAATGGATTTTTGCCGAGAGAAAATTCCGTTGTTATTAAGCAACCGATTTTCCGTTAACAAATTCGTCATCATTTTTAGGAGTGGCTGATTGGTATGAAAATTACCAACGAAAATTTTTCTATTGGAATCCGTTGGAGATTAGCAACAAGTTACCAGTGGGTGAGTGTGTATTCATATTTCCAACTAATTTTCTGTTGCCAAATGTGATATTATTTTTTACAACGGTGATTCTGTTCCTAAGTTTCATAAACGAAATATTTTCTGTTGGTAATTAATGACGGGTTTTCAGTTGGAAAAGTTGTATTCCTATCTGGAACCAATTTCCCGTTGGCGAAAGTGCTTTGATGTTTCAAACCGATATTCTCTACCAATTCTTTGTTGGTAAATCTGGACTTAATATTCTATATATATATATATATATATTAATAATAAAAAAAGTTTGTCTAGTTTTATATTTTCTCGCCACTGATGTGACATTGTAAGCTCACTAGTGATGTCAATGGTGACGACACTGGTGTACTAGATGTCCTTTTTTATTTTTTTAATTCTTGATGTAGTTTTTTTATTATTCTTAAATTATCTACTTTACCTTTCTTCCATTATCTCATTCTCAACCGATTACTCTTTCCCTTCACAGAACACGAACCGATTCTTTATTGGATAACCTTTAACAAATTTTTGAATTGTCAGATAATATGTGAAAATTAAGAGTGAGCATTTTAACCGAGTCAACCAAGTTAACTCGATGAACCAACTGAACCGGACCAAGTTGGTCAATTTTGCCGATTTTCCGGTTTAGTTTGGTCAGTTTGTGAGAAGTTGTAATCAGATCGGTTCGATTGGCGGGTTGGAGGGTGTAAACTGAGTTAAATCGGACCGAGTCGAACCAAAGCATGCAGAACCACTGATAACCTAAATTGAAACGACAAAACCGACGGAATCTTGGCGATTGAACCAAAAAAACCAACCAGAAGACAAACCCAGAAATCGTAGATTAGATTTAAAGAAACTCAGAAGCCACACAATAATAATAGAAATGCATTTTGAGTAAGAGAAGTATGAAGACCCGAGTTCCACATGTAAAACCCACAAAATATGGATGGTGATTTTCACTTATTTAAAGGAAGACATTCAGATTGATATTTGAAGTGTTAGATGAGTTGGCTATATTGCTGAATTGTCTATTTTACCCTTAAGTATTTTTATTTCCTTCTTAAGGTCCTGCTCCAACAAGATGCTTCCTTAAAATTTGTGATAGTTCAAAATTATAAACAATTTAAAAATAGAAAATCTAAACCATTTTTAAACCGAACCGACCAAACTAAAATCGGTTCAGTGCTGGTTCAGTGGGTGTCGGTCTTGAGTGAACAATGGATCCGTCCATAGCTAATGGTTTCTTATTTTACTTACTAAAAATCCATTGGTAATGTTCCATGATTTCAGCAACAAAAATTCCGTTAGTGGAATTTCGAACCGAAATTATGCACGTAATGGTTTTTTACCGAAATTCCGTTTGCAATTGTAAATGCTTTCAGCTACGGAATTTCTGTGGATGAAGGTAAAGTATTTGGAACAGAATTTCTGTTCTTGATTACCAACAGATTTTTGGTTTGAAATGACTGCCAACGGAATTTTGGTTAGGATATTATCAGCCACCACTAGAAAAGTAACATAATTTCTATCCAAATAATCTGTTCTTAATAACTTGTAGGAACGGATTTCATGGTTTTAAAAACTGAAAATCCATTTCTAAAGCCATGATTTTTTGTAGTGAGGCTAAGCATCAGAACCTAGACCAAAAATTCTCTATTCCAGCCAAGCTGTTTAACCACAACAACCTGTATATAGCACCCACTAGAAATTAGGAAAGTGTAGATGCAACCTATCTTTAAATTTCCAAGAAAATAACATTTGTCAAGTTAAAGAATTATGAGGAGGTGAAACAATTAATTGTTGGGTAAAAATTACTTTTTATCACCCCAACTTTCGTTTGATTTCCTGTTGGCCATCTTACTTGAGGGTGACTTATTCTAGTTTTCTAAAAAATCGTTTTCAATCCCATGCACTATTAAAATTAAATAATTTTGCATGTGTATCCATAATGTTTTCCTGCTACTCAAATGAGTTTTCGCTTAGCTTACCATCCCGGTACTTTGTAGCCGACCTTTGAACATATCTCCATACCCATCTACATTGAGCACGTACTCTGGCCTAAAGTTGTTTGTTGCTGCAGCAAGCTCACTAAAACTAAATGTCTGTGCAGCAATGTTTGGAGCTGGTTCCTTTGGAATTGTTGCTTCTTTCTCAGGATCATTGGTACTTTGAGATTCTGATTTATCTGCCAATCAATTGAGCAAATGAAAAAGGGTGAGAGGATAGTTATAATAAGAAATAAAAAAAAAAAATTAGAGAGCAAAAACACTAGCTAGAAGAAAAATACTGTTGATGAGGAATCTATTCTCATCATGCTTTAAACACAATCTGTGACGCACCAAGGACACTCTTTCTCGCATATCTACATAATCCACCTAGGAATACAATTCGGAAATGAGATTATGAATTTTTTTTGCATAATAAGTCACTCAATTAAGGTATATATAGAAATTAACCGAGGTTATGATCAAATTAAATTATTATATTTGAAAAATCACCTAACAAGAAATCAGCCAAGATACATAATTTAACTAACATTGATACAATTGCAATCCCTTAAAGATAGAAAATTCTGGACTCTTAATTAAGCAAGCCTCTTAATTAAGCAAGCTCTCAGGCTTGGGATTCCACCTTAAAAAGTAGGGGAGTACCCCCAAGCGCTTTATATTTCGGTTATTTATTTTGTATTTTTTGGACATGGGATTATCGTTCAAATAAAGAATTATTCAAGCAGAAACAAAGTGTCGGACCTCAATCCTTCAAGAAATCCAAGAAAAGAGAATTGAGAAAAGCACAAGAGACCAGGTTACTTTGGGGGACCACAGAATCGGATGGAAAATGATCATAACTGGAAGAAGTAGAACTGAGGAGAGGGACACAAGCAAGTTCCCGAAAATCCTCTTTCTTTAGCTTGGCCCGAAGCAGCTTTTCCCATTTATCAAATATTCCACTCATTGCATATGGAACTAATTAAAGCTATTGCAATATGTTTATTATTATTATAGATAGTTGATAAACCCAGAATTTGTTCGCAGAATCCACTTTTTCTGTGGAGCACACTAAACATAAAGGCTTGGGGCATTGGGTGCAGAAGGTATTGGTAGACACTCGTCGGCTTCACACTAGCACAATTCACCTCTTAATATTGAAAAAGTACTTTCGTCTACTTTACACTTAAAAAGGATGCCAAGAACTTGAAATGAAACAAGTATAGGATTCTGCTTCAACGTTGTGGGATTTGATTGTATTGAAAACCCTGATATTCTCTCCAACATTGAAAATCGTGAAACAATGTGTTTCAAAAGAACTTACATTCCTAATGTTGCTATTAGAGAATATTTGCATGCTATAATTTTGTTTTGCATTTGCAGTTCTCATGATCATTTGAAAAATTAATTTTAGATTTTTATGTTTCCCTCATTACTTTTGTTCGTTTTGATGATAAATATAATTTATTTTGTTAATAAATTATGTCTAGGTGTCGTACAAGTGTGAAACTATCGTGTTTTAGTATTTCCACACAATAGTGTTTTATTTTTTTAATCAACTTGGCATAATTGTTTTGATCATTTGCTATGATTAGTACTTCTAATAAATAAGTCAAATTAATTTTATACATATGTTGATTGATTTCAAAATTTTAAATATTGAAGAAAATATTTTCAAACTTTATTAGGGTGTACAGTATTAAGTGAGATTAAATTTGTCTGCTAAATTGTAAACTTTGAAATTTGTTTTATTGGTTTTATAGTAGTGAAAATCAATTTAAAACACTAATTATAATTGTATTTTGTGGTTCTTCTCAATGAGATTTATATTTTGATTCGTCATTCAAGGTTTATATTTAATATTGAATTTCTTACTTATTTTTGATTTTCTTAGATTTTTGTTCATTTGGTTTTCCCGTACGTACTGGTAAGAGACTACTTTAAAGAAAAAGAAAAAGGGAAAAAGTTGACAGGGGCTAGGTACAATGTCCCCTGTGTGGGTCTCCTTGAAGACTTGGAGCTAGCAATATGAGACGTGGAAGGTAGCACTATACATATGACACCCTATGTCACAATATAACACTGCTAAATTCCTAGAGCATTTATCAAAATGGCTATAATGATTTCAAAGGAGTGGATCCATCCTCATCCCCATCCCCAATTGACCCATGTTGGAGGTACCCAACTCTATTTTCCATTCATATTCCCTCTTGGTATCATAAGAGGACTCATGATAAATGAAAAATACAAATTTCAAGCCTCTTTGCTCCTCGTACAAATGGAAAAATAACAAGACGGCATACTGCTATAGTGGTTCCCCATGCACATGGATCACAGCTCAAAACTAAATGCTAATAAGCACATATACACCAAATGATCCATGCATAATCAAAATATATTCAAGAGCAACATGCAGTAACTTATAAACATAATCACAAGTAAGCAAATATTCATCAATACAAGTAGGGCTTTATCAATACAAGTACAATGTCATTACTTACAGTCAACAGAGAAATTCCTCTTCAATTTCCTACTCAAAAAAATGCCAAAGCATGCATCGATCAAAACTCGAATAGGGCTGTAACTAGGAGTCATTGACACCTCCTGCGGAAACTTTAAGCATATTCATTTATTGAACTTGGGTGGGTAAATATTGTACCTTCTACGAACAATAGCTTTCTCCTATAGTTGAGTTTATTTCCACAAAGCTTTTTGCAAATTATATGTCATTAGTTATTTCACCCATGCGTTGCACGGGATGGTACCAGATAATATAAGCAATTCAAGAAGATTAAAAATGATTAAAAAAAAATTTAAACTATAATATTTGATCATTTATGTGTGTGTAAAGAAAAACAATATAGGTGTTATCCGTAATATGATATCTTTAATTAATGAAGATAAAAAAAGTTTACACAAAAAAAAAAACTTAAGAAAAACATTGAAGAAAATTTTTAAAGTGTGTATTAGGCTGCCAATGTATAACGCATAGAAAAATATGTTACATCCGATAAGCATAGCTAGAATAAATGATGAACGGTAAGACATGTATTACAACATTTATGGTAGAATTTGTTGCTTGACCATCTTTAACGCATCTCATAATTTTCAGACATTTTCAATTTATAACCATCGAAATATCTATATAAAATTATCTATAAGTGAACGCTAGTTTTTTCTACAAAATACACATGTTATTTACTGCCCGTTCAATTTTTTTTAATTTTTGTAATATGTATTAACGATATCTAATTTTTCATATATCTAATTTGTCATATAACATACATCTTCTACAAACTAAATATTTTAATATGTTAACATTATTTAATCAGTGTTTAAAGAATAGAACCGTCATGAACAAGTCAATTGGAAAAATTAGGAATTGGCTAATACTGAAGCCAATCTGGAAAACAATCAAACGGTGTAAGATAAAAACGGATACGATCCACCGGTCCACAGTACACTTTTTTTCAATAATGATCCGTTAAAATCTTGAACTTTTTGGAAACTTAAGGCTCATAAGCCAATGTTCTATTATGTATAACCCTTCTCCACGTATCTTAATATAGGTATGCATCCTTAATTCTTTTCACTAAATAATCAGTGTGGAATTCTTTTTCTATTCTCAAAGTCACATATCCAATGTCCCTGAAACTACAATATTTGATCGTTTATACATATGTGTAAAGAAAAGAAATATAGGTGCTAGCCGTAATATGATATCTTTCATTAATAAAAATAAAATATGGTTTATAATAAAAAAAGAAAATCATTGTAGAAAATTTGTGAATACTATAACCAATCCGAAAAAGAATTGGACGGGTAAGATAAAAAAGGATACGATTCACTAATTCACAATAAACTTTTTTTGATAATGATCTATTAAAATTTTGAATTTTTTGGAAGTTTAAGGCTTATAAGCTAAGGCCCTATTATACATAACCTTTCTCTAAATAGTTTAATATAGGCATATAACCTCAATTCTTTTCGCTAAATAACCAATGTGGGATTCCCTTTCTATGCCTAAGGTCACATTTCTAATAACCCTCAAACTATAATATTTGATTGTTTATATGTGTGTAAAGGAAAACAATATAGGTGCTACCCATAATACGATATTTTTCATTAATAAAGATAAAAAATCATCTTAAAAAACTAATGAAAACATTGAAGAAAAATTGTGAATACTGGAACCAATCCAGAAAACAATCCGACGGTGTGAGCTAAAGATGGATATGGGCCATCGGTTCACAATAAACGTTTTTTCAATAATGATCTATTAAAATTTTGAACTATTTGGAAGCTCAAGACCCATAAGTTAAGGCCCTATTATGCATAATCATTCTCTAAGTAGTTTAATATAAGCATACATCCTCAATTCTTTTCACCAAATAACTAATGTAGGATTCCCTTTCTATTCCCAATGTCACTTTTTCAATGACTTTTAAAAAATAATAAAATTTCAACATTTTTTAAATGGTAAAGATAGAAGTTATAAAATTGAATGTTCTTTTCAATGTTACTCTACGAAAAAATAATTTACTTCAAATAATTACTTAAAATCAATTCGATGACCTTGAACCGCTAGCTTTTCCAGTTCGCTGACCAGTCCAGTTTTCTAAACATTTGCAAATTTTAGTACGAAAAATTCTCTCATATTGGCATTTCCAATTTTCGGTTAAGTGTCAAATATTGTTTTAATGTGTCACGATTTTTGCATGACTTATGTTATCGTGTGATGTATTTTTCAGCATGCCATTTGAGATATCTTGAGCCGAAAGTTAAGTTGTGGTGTGTGTACTTATCTTAAGCCACAAGAATTTTATACATGCTAGGTCTCAATGTTACCTAGTTGAATTAGGTTTACCCTATTTAACTAGGAGTCCTAATTAGGCGCATGTTGAGTCCCATTAGAATTAGGTAAGTTTGAGTTTATGGTAATTATCTATTCTAACTTTCCACGGAGGTTGAAAGTTGTTTAGGAGGTCAAATCATCCCAAGGTGAGTTCGGGAGATCTCTAGGAGCTTGATGGAAGTTCAGTGAGGCGCGTGGGAGAAAGAAGGAGCAACGGGAGTTGACTCATTGTCAAAAGGCGTAAAGAGGGAGTCTTTTATAAGTTTTTCTTTTGATTATTTAGTGTCTATTGTGATAGCACTTTTTATTCTTTCTCTATACTAAACTCACCTCTTAAATTAGTGGATTTGTTTGTCCCGTGGCAAGGGTGCTTGCAGTTTTTCCCAATTGGATTTCTGCGTAATCATTTTGGTGTTATTTAATTCCGCATTCATACCCGAGCTAGACTCATCTAGGTCGCGTTATACTTTAAACCAATAAAACATAGCTAGGCAAGATACATCCTAATTCGTGTCTGGATAACCACCGTATTTACAGTTGGTATCAGAGCGAGTTCAATTAAGTTACTAGTGAGATCAGGTTCGTCTAGACATTGATACATCTTCTCTTAAACCACCTATTCTAGACAGGTCTAACGATGCATATTAGAAAGTTTGCATGCAAATTTATATTCAGTCTATTGATAATAGGGCTTGAACATCTATTCATATTGGTTACACAGCACCCACTGTCATAGCTGCAGATGGTACTATTTCTGCTAAGCCTGAAACTCAATAAACCACTGAAGAAAATACTACATGTGGATGGAATTCTAAAGCTTTAAATGCTATTTTTTCCTTTATAGATCAAAGTCAATTTAAGCTTGTTACAAATTGCAGGACTGCTAAGGAAGCATGAGATGCTCTTCAAGTTGCTAATGAAGGAACCAATGCAGTCAAGACCTCAAGACTCCAATTGCTCACCCTTGAGTTTGAGCAAATCACAATGAAGGGCAATGAGAAATTCATGGACTAATATGCACAGTTGCGTGAGATCACCAATCAGGCACAAGCTCTAGGCAAGACGTATTCTGATCAGAAGATCGTCAAGAAGATTCTACGATCTCTTCCAGACAGGTTCCAGATGAGAGTCACGGCCATTGAAGAAAGTAAGAACCTGGACGAGATGCGTGTGGATAAGCTTGTAGGGTCCTTGTTAACATACGAGCTAAATATATCCAAAAGGAAAAAGGAAAAGAAACCCAGAATTGCTTTTAAAAGCAAGGTGGAGGATTCTGAAAGTGAGAAAGAATATGATGAGGAGGAAAACATTGCACTTCTTACCAAGCAGTTCAAGAAATTCTTGAAAACCAAACAGCAAAAAGGTAGGAGATTCAACAATCAGTACAAACCTCAAAGATCTTTCCAAATAAAGAATCAGAATTGAGATGAAGAGCAACAGCCATATCAACAAAAGAGATCAAACTATAAGAAATTCAAAGGTAACAACTTCCCAAAGGCTCAATCTTCGAGCAGGATAAGGTACAGAGACTGTGATGGCTACGGCCACATTGCGGCAGAATGTCTAAAAGCTCAAAGTAAGTGGAAGAAAGGTAAAAAGGCCTTGAAAGTTTCCTGGAGTGAAGACGAGGAGGACACGTCTGGCTCAGCATCGGATACTTCATCAGAAGAAGAAATTACGATACTGACATTACATGTCCAGCCTCTGTCCAGTTCGACGAACTGCCTCACTGCTAACACTACAAAATCACCTTCCAATGAGGATAAATTATGTCCACACTACAAGAAATAGGAGCTATAGCGGCGATATTTTGTGACGACGTCAGATGTCGTTGCTATAGCGTTGGTTACAGTGGCGATTTTAGGTCGCCGTAGTAGTCGTCACCCTGTATCGGTGACATCATAATGTTGTCGCTGTAGGATGTATCTACAAGGACGACAAGTGATGTTGCCACTGTATATTGGTATCTATAGCGGCGACGTGTAAAAGTTGTCACTATATTTCTTGATCTAAAACGACCACCCATAAACGTCGTCTCTATATGATTGGCAGGAAAATTTTCCGCATTTGTTCTTGTATTTAGAGACGGAAAATCGTTGTTATAAGGAAGATATTTGTCACTGTAGTTATAACAATCTATATAATATATATTATAAAAGCAAGGTAATAACCAAATGTCAAGTTAGTCCAGTTGGTGAAGTACCATGTCTTTGCATTAGAGGTGGTGGGTTCGACTCCTCACATAGGTAAACAATATTTAATTAAATATAGATGGAAAATGATCGGGCTATGGGGCGGTGCTGGGTCAGGTCGGGTTAAAAAATTTTTTAATGACCAAAACCCATCGATCATGCGTTTTTAATGACCAAAACCCATCAATCATATAGCCGCGACTGCATCACCGCTATTGGGTGGCTGGTCGCCGCTATGGATCTACTACCACGGGTTTTTAGCCGCGACATTCTCGGGTGACTTTGTCACTGCTATCACACATTTGCGGCATCATATACACATTTTGCGGCGACGTGAGTCACGGCTATTAGACTTATTTCTTGTAGTGCCAAACTATGCAGTCCTATGAGTCAACTTGTGGCAGAACAAGATAAGTGTGACATGCTCCAAGTCATGATGGAATTCTTTGATGATGAAAAGAAAGATCTGCTCAAATCCATTGAACACAAAGATAAGCAGGTCAAACAGCTTTCAATGGATCTGGAGCATGCCAATGAGAGGATCAAACATTTGACCATTGAAGCTGTTAGATTAAATGAAGTCCTGAAGTATGGAAGACCTTTAGTAGACACATCTGGACTAGGATACGTAGGAAAAGGCAAAACTGTTCAGCAAACAGTATTTATAAGAGAATCAGGGGAAAACTACCAAAAGGAACCTACAGGACAAAAACAGAATTATGGACCTAAGCAGGATACGTCTGGACCCTCTTCGAGCAGAATTGTCTAGAAGAACAATCCACCAAAATAGCAACAGCAGAATACTAGAAATCAGCCTGTTACTATCAGACTAGTTCAGAACTCCAAAGTATATGGTAAGGTCCGACAGGTAGATTGTAACTTTTGTGGTGAATTTGGTCATAATGTTTTTACTTGTCAAAAATACATTAACTTGATCAATACATATAAAGTTAAAATACCTGAAACAAAAGGTAAGGTGAAGTAGGTTTGGGTAAGAATGGGTGAGTACAAGAGTTATGTTGTGAAACTTTCTTTAAGTGCTCTAATCCCTAACACTTGGTACTTTGATAGTGGATGTTCTAGGCATATAACAGGTGAC
>CAVNYN010268743.1:0-48026 GCA_963692815.1 Nyctanthes arbor-tristis | reverse complement strand
TATAAAGTTAAAATACCTGAAACAAAAGGTAAGGTGAAGTAGGTTTGGGTAAGAATGGGTGAGTACAAGAGTTATGTTGTGAAACTTTCTTTAAGTGCTCTAATCCCTAACACTTGGTACTTTGATAGTGGATGTTCTAGGCATATAACAGGTGACTTGGAATTACTGTCCAATTTCCACAAAGGTGAAACAGGTCTAGTCACATTTAGAGATGGACAACAAGGTCATATTGAGGGATCTGGAAATATTTGCATTGAAGTCTTACCCACTCTCAAAGATGTTTTATTTTTTCTAGTTTAAAAGAAAATCTTTTAAGTGTTGGTCAATTGTGTGATGACAATCTTAAAGTGCTATTTTCCAAAATTGAATGTAAAGTTTTTGATCTTGATCCAAATACAAATTTGCTTGGACAAACTTTACTTAAAAGAGTTAGGTCTAGTAACAAGTGCGATATTTTGAATCCAAAATTGACTTGCAAAGTTGCTAGTACTAACCCTGCAGAACTTTGGCACAAGAGGTTGGGTAACATGAATTATCAAAGTTTACTCAAATTGACCAAAAGTGGAGCTATTAGAGGAATTCCATAATTAAAATCGATTCCTAAAGCTATGTGTGAACCATGCCAGAAAGGTAAGCAAAACAGAAATTCACACAAGGCAGGTCAGCACCTATCCACCTTAGGTATACTTGAACTTATTCATATGGATCTTATGGGTCCTATCCAAACTGAAAGTATTGGTGGAAAAAGGTACATTTATGTCTGTGTTGATGATTTCTCTAGATATACATAGGTTAAAGTCATTAGAGAAAAATCTGATACGTTTGACAAATTTTGTGCCTTGTTCCAAAAACTCTGCGATGAAAAATCAGATGAAGGTGTTACCATCAAAAGAATCAGAAGTGATCATGGAAAAGAATTTGATAATTCTAATTTTTCTGATTTTTGTGAGAAATATAGTGTTATGCATGAATTTTCCGCATCTAGAACCCCTGAATAGAATGGTGTAGTTGAAAGAAAAAATAGGAACTTGCAGGAAATGGCTAGAGTTATACTTAATAGTAAGAAATTACCTGCTAAATTATGGGCTAAAGCTCTCAACACTGCATGTTACATTATTAATAGGGTGACACTTAGACCTGGAACCAATCAGACTCCATATGAAATTTGGAAAGGCAGAAAACCTAGATTGAGCTATTTTCATGTTTTTGGTAGTAAATGCTATATTCTCAATTATAAGGATTATCTAGAAAAATTTGATGCCAAATCTGATGAAGGAGTATTTGTTGGTTATTCTGAAAATTCTAGAGCTTATAGAATTTATAACATGAGAACTCAGAATATTGTTGAGTCTGTGAATGTTAAAGTTAATGATACTGCTGACTGCTCCATTTATTCACAGGAACCTGAAATTGAAAATCTGGAAGTCATCACAGTACAGAATCAGACTGACAAAACTGAAGCAGGACACGTCTAGCCTCAGCCAAACACATCAGGACAATCAAAACTTGAGCGAGAGACATTCCGCCAAGGTCAGAATGATCAAATTGCAGAATCTAAATCTAAACTAGAACCAGAATCTAGACGACAACCTTCTACTAGAATCCAGAAGGTACATCCAGTTGACAACATCCTATGCAGAAAGGAAGGGATGGTGACAAGAAAATGATTTCAACAAGAATTTGGTCACATGTGCTACATCTCTATGGTTGAACCTAAAAATGTAAAGGAAGCATTACAAGATGACAATTGGGTTCAAGCAATGCAAGAGGAATTGAATCAGTTTAAAAGGAATCCAGTTTGGGAACTAGTGCCAAGAACCTCTGATGGCAATGTAATTAGACAAAGTGGGTCTTCAAAACAAGTCAGATGAGCCAGGTAAAATCATCAAGAACAAAGCAAGACTTGTGGCTCAAGGCTATACCCAAATGGAAGGGATAGACTTTGATGAAACATTTGCACCAATAGCCAGACTTGAGTCAATTAGATTACTTCTTCAGTAGCATGTCACGTTGATTTCAAGCTATATCAGATGGATGTGAAGAGTGCATTTCTTAATGGCATTCTGAATGAGAAAGCGTATGTTGAACAACCACCAGGATTCACTGATCCATAGTATCCTGAACATGTATATGGGTTGAGAAAAGCTTTATATGGCTTAAAACAAGCTCCTAGAGCTTGGTATGAGAGACTCACCACCTTTCTTATTGAACAAGGCTACAATAGAGGAGGTACTGACAAGACTTTATTCATCAAGCCACTGAAGAAAGGAATCATTGTTGCTCAAATTTATGTGGATGATATTGTTTTTTGATCCACTTCAGAAACCAAGACGAAAGATTTTGTCAAGACAATGCAAACAGAATTTGAAATGAGCATGGTGGGTGAACTTACATTTTTTTCTAGGATTACAGGTTAAGCAGCACACATCTGGCATCTTTATTTCTCAGACAAAGTATGCTAGAAATCTGATAAAAAATTTTGGCTTGGAAGACTGTAAACCGATGAGAACTCCAATGGCTACTAATCTGAAATTGTCAAAGGATGATCAAGCTAAGGCAATTGATCATACTCTTTATCGTAGCATGATTAGAAGTTTACTCTATCTGACAGCAAGCAGGCCAGACATATCCTTCAGCGTAGGTGTATGTGCTAGATATCAGTCAAAGCTAAGAGAGACACATCTGGCTGCGGTTAAAAGGATTATCAGATATGTCAATGGAACAACAGAGTATGGCATATGGTTTTCTAAGGATATCAATGCTAATCTAGCTGGATACTCAGATGCAGATTGGGTTGGGAATGTTGATGATAGAAAAAGTACTTCAGGGGGATGTTTTTACATGGGAAACAACCTAGTTGCCTGGATGAGCAAAAAGCAAAATTTCATTTCACTATCCACAGCAGAAGCAGAATACACAGCTACAGGAAGTTGTTCTACACAGCTTCTATGGATGAAACAGATGTTAGAAAACTATGGAATTTCCCATGATCAGGCCACTGTTTTCTATGATAATACTAGTGCCAAAAATATTTCCAAAAATTCTGTTCAACACTCTAGAACTAAGCACATTGATATAAGACATCATTTTATAAGGGAGTTGGTTGAACAGAAAGTAATTACCACAGAGTATGTTTAGACAGAATATCAGCTTGCAGATCTGTTTACTAAAGTATTTGATGCATCTAGGTTTGAAGGCCTAAGAAAGCATATTAGTATTTTCATACAGCCTAAATAGGCTCAACATCATAAAAAAAGAAGAAGTGCATTTCATTGTACATATTTAAAAAAAATGTTTTTATTTACAGTTTTCATTTAGTTGTGTGATTTGTGTGTCATCCATGATCATATTAATCAAATCACTTTGTATAGGTGCAGGATATCACTGAAATACCCAGAGGAGGACGCATCCTGAAGAGATCAGTCAAAACTTGTTCTCCTAATTCCATAAACATAAACTGCATAAAAAGGATGGAATATGTCCTGACTGCTTTGCACTATAAGAGGTATTCTGATTGAGAGTCATAATGTTGTAGACCTATGGTTAGTATCTACACTCTTCAGCACTTCATACGACAAATAATGTCTAAGAGGCAGAGTCAGTAAAGGCAAAAGCTACCAGTCAACCAAGTCTTTGAGTGTGTGCAGCTACTTTTACCCTCAGAAGACAATGCTCAAAATTATAGAAAAAGTCCCGCAAGCCGAGGACTTAAAAGTTGTATTCTTTTTATAAGAGTTGTTCAGATGATGATCGGTCTTCTTGTATATCACTCATAAGTCTCAATAAATCAGGTCCTCACAAGATGAAAAGTGGAACATGGATTGACCATAAAAGATAAATTAAGTAGAAATTCAATTCAAAAATAAATTCCTTCTATTGAGAATAGTTCAGTTGATTGAATACTTTATGTTGTGAACTTCAAAAGGAATTTTGGAAGTATTCAGTACTGTTAATTATCTTAATGTTGGTTCATTACATTTACATATGTTTTCCTGTGTACATTTGCCCAAATGCATCTGGTACTTTAGTTGATGAATCAAGCATGACGCATGTGGCTGAGCTTACACTTTGTGGCGATTACAGGTAAAACCGCTCTTAAAATTCCTAACGGGCAAATTTTTAAAACTAACGTTCTGAAACTATTCGGCTTCCCTCGTATTTGACAAACTTCCCTCTCTTTCATACATTCCATAACTGACTCAAACTTTCTTTCTTTCGCTCCAAAAGAAATTTCCTAATTGCTCTAAAATTTTGTTCGAAGTTTTTTGTGTGCTTTGTTTTCAAGTTTTTTTTTCTCAGAAAAACATGGCCGGCAAAGGAAAATCTACCAGTGGTGTTCGACGCAATAGTAGAATTTCTAAGAAATCCAGAACAGACGCAGGAACTTATTGTGCTCCAGTGCAAAACCCATCTCCACCACGAGTTGTGTTACTGGAACCAATTCCTGAGGAAGCATCACCAGTCGAGCCAAATCCCACTCCGATTACACAAGTTCTGATGGCAAAAACCCCATACATACTCGATCTGCTTACGGCTATTGTGTTGTATGTTCCGCTTGAAGAAGAACATAATCCACCAGTAGAAGTCCTGATTCCACCCGTTGAACAAGTTCAACAACCACAGCCGCCCCCGGAGATTCTCATTCCACCGGAAAACCTTATCGCAGAACCGGAAGTACCTAATATGGCTATTCCAGTGGAGGTTTTAGTTCCAGAGGCTGAACCCCCTCAAAATCATCCTGAGGACATTCAGCCAGAGGTTGTTCAGGAAGCGATTCAGGAGGAAATCCCCAATATTCAGAACATTCTTCAATCAATTGCCAGGGAACATGAAAACCCTAAAGAAATTGGGGAAAATCAAACGCATGGGGAGAAGAGCCCAGAAAAGGCTGCTGATGATGTTGCTGAGATAGAAAAAGCAATGTCTGATAAGGGTGAAGAAAACAAATCCTCGTCGTATGCTGCGGAGGATTCTGAAGAAGACGAATCTGAGGACTCTGAATCCAACCAGGACACATCTGTACCAGACAGAGATCAGAAATCCAAATAGGTTCATGAGAAGAAATCTGATCAAGATAGTGATTATCAGATGGAGGAAGAAGAAAAGAGTGCTGATGACTAGTCTGAGGAGTCAAAAAAATTCAACGAAAAAGAAAAGAAGAGAAGGGAAGACATTCGAAAAGGAAAATAGATTATGCCAGATTTGCCAAAACGACAACCAGTTACCAGAAGATCAATAGGGATCCAGATTGGAAACCCCAGACAATCATCAGTTGAGCAAGGGCCAGTTGATCCGGACACGTCTAGCGAGGAGTCTACTGCAAGTGAAACAAACCCAGGCCAGACGCATCCTGATCCAGATGATTTCAAGAGGACTGAAATCAGAACAGTAAAAGGTTTCTTTACCCCATATAGTTAATGTTTTCATGATAAGAAGGCTGCTCAATTATTCCGTA
Organism: Nyctanthes arbor-tristis; assembly: GCA_963692815.1. Lineage (NCBI taxonomy): Eukaryota > Viridiplantae > Streptophyta > Magnoliopsida > Lamiales > Oleaceae > Nyctanthes > Nyctanthes arbor-tristis. The sequence continues at coordinate 42,571 of CAVNYN010268743.1, read as the reverse complement.
ATTTTGTGAATTATCAAAAATTTACTTATGAAAGGAGGATTATGGTATCTGATTTTGAAATGATCGGGTTAGATGATCTGGTTAGGTTTTTTAATCTGGAAAAATTGTTTGATTGCAATGGGAAAATCAATGAGACTTTGGTGAAAGAGTTCTTGTAAAACATACCAAAAGGAATTTGGTAGTCCTGACTGTCTGTTTATTACAAAATTTATGTAAGAGGATGAATGATTAAGTTCACTGCTAAAAGTCTTAGGAAGTGGCTGGGGATTAGACAGTTTGATGTAGATGAGGAAGATGATGAGAAATATAATCTGTCTAATAATGAGATTGCTAGAGAACTCATTGGAATCACATGGCCAGCCCAAAGAACTGAAATTCCTTCATCCAGCATGAACCAGAAATACAAACTTCTTTACAAGGTTGTTATGACAAACCAGGACCTCTTACTCACAAAAAAAGGATCAACAAACTAAGAGCCATGCTACTCTATCAGCTGGGAACCAAACAAGAGGTTAACTGGGGGAAGAAAATCTTTGATATTATCAAAGGGTGCATCTCAGGTAGTGGACCTAGAAAATCCAAGACCTACAAACTACCATTTCCTTGGGTGATATATAATTATTTGAAGGATCAAGGGGTTGAGGATAGAAAAGGGGATCAGTGGTCAAGACCTTTAGATCTACTAAGAAGGGATCACTGCTCGAGACTCATCTAACCCTCTTCCAGAACTCAGATGTCATCCGGTACAGCAGAAATTTAGCCAGATATTCCAGCAGAGTCTTCACTCAGGCAGGACATATCCTGCATTAGGGAAGATCTGAATCAGCTCAGGGGTCAGTTCACTGATCTTAATGCTTCTGATTCTTTATTTCTAAAACTTTTTGATCCTCTGTGCAGTTTAATGGTGCACTGTTTGTTGTTGAATGGTCAAACATTTGCATACAAGGATGAAGACATCAGTAGATTCCTTAGAAGTTTTCTTGCTGTTGTGGATGAAGAGGCTGCTCAGAAGAAGCAGACAGCAGAGGAGGATGATCCAGGAAAAGGAGCCAAGGAGGATGCATTTGGTGAAGTAACTCCCCAAAAGATTGATGCAGTCTGAAGAAACATAAAGAAGGAGGGAGGAGATATTCTCAGAGAGCATTTCACTGTTTTCTCAAACAGTCATTTTATTTTCTAGTTCTTCTACTTTATATTTTTAATTTCTCTTTATATGTTTTATGTTATGAACCCCCTATGGTGATTACTATATTTTTGCAGGAAGATACCTTTTGAGCTCTAGTATGGTTTTTCAAATCATAAGGCTCTGTTTTCACTAACTCTTCTGCAGGATTACTTTGATTTTCCTTCTTTGTCAAAAAGGGGGAGAAGATATAGTAGCTATGATAGCTGATAATAGCTGCTCAGGATATGTCTTGCGTTTATAATGCTGATTTGATCAGGACATAGCTTGACTTGGAAGCACTTTTTACACCTTATGAACTCTAATTTATGTGTTTGATTTATTTGAGTTGGTGTTTTGTGCTCCAGTGACATGTTTAGGGGGAGTTTTAGTACTAAGGGGGAGGGTTTAATATTTTTACATTTTTAAACCCTTAGGAAACATTTTTGACACTTTGTGCTACTATGGATTTTGAAAAATAAGAAAAGCCAAAGGGGGAGATTGTTAGTACGAAAAATTCTCTCATATTGGCATTTCTAATTTTCGGTTAAGTGTCAAATATTGTTTTAATGTGTTAAGATTTTTGCATGACTTATGTTATCGTGTGATGTATTTTTTAGCATGCAATTTGAGATATCTTGAGCCCAAAGTTAAGTTGTGGCATGTATACTTATCTTAAGGCACAAGAATTTTATACATGCGAGGTCTCAATGTTACCTAGTTGAATTAGGTTTATCATATTTAATTAGGAGTCCTAATTAGGTGCATGTTGAGTCCCATTAGAATTAGGCAAGTTTGAGTTTATGGTAATTATCTATTCTAACTTTCCTTATTCTCCTACATGTATATAGTAACGTTGGAGACTTGTTTTCTACAACAACTCAAAGACGTGCCTATATGTAAGCTCTCTTTGTAGGTCGAAGATAACTCTCATGCGAGAAAAGAAAGGGAGAGCCGAGTTTGAGCAAAAGAGAAATCTGTGTACTATCCTCAATAGCTCGACTGCAAAGACAGAAAAACAAAATACTACCTTATTGTAGCGAGTTCATACTTGCAACCCGAACTTTATAGTTCAAACCGTGTTTGTGTTTGGCAAACCCTGTACGAGTACGTGGTAGGCGACCACTTAAGTGCGAGGGACTAATCCACGGAGGTTGAAAGTTGTTTAGGAGGTCAAGTCATCTCAAGATGAGTTCGGGAGATCTCTAAGAGCTTGATGGACGTTCCGTGAGGTGCGCGGGAGAAAGAAGGAGCAACAGGAGTTGACTTCTTGTCAAAAGGCGTAAAGAGGGAATCTTTTATAAGTTTTCCTTTTGATTATTTAGTGTCTATTGTGATAGCACTTTTTATTCTTTCTCTGTACTAAACTCACCTCTTAAATTAGTGGATTTGTTTGTCCCGTGGCAAGGGTGCCACAGTTTTTCCCAGTTGGATTTCTGCGTAATCATTTTGGTGTTGTTTAATTCTGCATTCATACCCGAGGTAGACACATCTAGGTCGCGTTATACTTTACACCAGTAAAACATAGCGAGGTAGGATAAATCCTGATTCGTGTCTAGATAACCACCGTATTTACAGCAAACATTAGAATCAATATAGAAACTAATCTGACGGTATGAGATAAAGACGGGTACAGTTCACAATAAACGTTTTCTCAATAATGATTTATTAAAATTTTAAACTTTTTAAAAGCTAAAGGCCCATAAGATAAGGCCTTATTATGCATAATACTTCGCCATGTAGCTTAATATAGGCTTACGTCCTCAATTCTTTTCACTAAATAACTAACGTAGAATTCCCTTTCTATCCTCAAAATCACATTTTCAATTGCTCTTAAAAGGAATAAAATTAAACATTTTTTAAACGGAAAAGATCAAAAAATTAATGATAAAATAGTAGTGACAAATATGGAGATGAATGTGTATTTTGAGACCTTACACAACACGAGGAAGGAAAAAGAGTATAAATGAGAGAAAAGTGATTAAAAGAAAATAAAAATTAAAAAAATAGATAAAATTATAGGACCCACGTAATTTTTTTGTTTCTTTCTCGTTCTTCAAGCGGAGCTAATCTTTAAAAAAATGCATTTGAGATGCCGTAAAACTAGACATAGCTGGCCAAATAATTCACGCACATCATTTTTTGTTGTAATCATAAAATATTTCCATATTAACTTAGGTAAAAATTAATTTATTTCAATTATTTAATTAAAATTGATGTGATAACCTTGAACCATAGCGTTTTCAGTTCGATGACCGGTCTGATTTTCTGAACATTTGCGAACACTGAAATCAATCCAGAAAACAATCCAACTATGTGAGATAAAGACGGATATAGTTCGCAATAAACCTTTTCTCAATAATGATTCATTAAAATTTTGAACTTTTGGAAGTTTAAGGCGTATAACCTAAGGCTTATGCATAACCCTTCTCTAAGTAGTTTAATATCGTCATACATTCTCAACTCTTTTCACTAAATGACCAATGTGAGATTCTTTTTCTGTGCCTATAGTCATATTTTCGATTGCTCTTAAAAAAGGAACAAAATTTCGACATTTTTTTAAATGGTAAACATCAAAATATTATAAAATCAAATGTTCTTTTTCCACATTATTTTAGGTAAAAATTAATTTATTTCAATTATTTAATTAAAATCGGTCCCATTACCTTGAACCGTTAGCTTTTCCAATTTGATGACCTGTCTGATTTTCTTAACATTTGCGAACACTGAAATCAATCCAGAAAACAACCCGATAGTATGAGATAAAGACGGATACGGTTTACAGGTTTTACAATAAACTTTTTTTCAACAATGATATATTAAAATTTTAAATTTTTTGGAAACTTAAGGCCCATAAGCTAAGACCTTATTTTGCATAACCCTTCTCTAAGTAGTTTAATATAGGTATACATTCTCAATTCTTTTAACTAAATAACTAATGTAGGATTCCCTTTCTATACCCAAAGTTATATTTCTAATATCCCTTAAACTATAATATTTTATTGTTTATCTGTGTAAAGAAAACAATATAGGTGTTACCCATAATACGATATCTTTCGTTAATGAAGATAAAAAGTGGTTTAAAAAAAAAGAATAATATTGAAGAAAATTTGCGAATACTGGAACCGATTCAGAAAACAATCTGACGGTGTGAGATAAAGACGAATACAGTTCACTGATTCACACCAAAATTTTTTTGAATAATAATTTATTAAAATTTTGAAATTTGTGGAAGCTCAAGGCCTATAAATTAAGGCTCTATTATGCATAACCCTTCTCTACGTAGTTTAATGTAGGCATACATCCTCAATTCTTTTCACTAAATAACTAATGTGAGATTACCTTTCTATTTTTAAAGTCAAATTTTCAACTACTTTTCAAAGGAATAAAATTTGCACATTTTTTAAACGATAAAGAAAAAAAAATTATAAAATCAAATGTTCTTTTCCACATTATTTCAGGTAAAAGTTAATTTATTTCAATTATTTAATTAAAATCGGTCCAACAACCTTGAACCATTAGCTTTTTCGTTCCAATTTTCTGAACATTTGTGAATATTGAAATCAATAAAAAAAATAGTTTGTGCTAGATAAAGATGAATACAGTTCACAATAAACTTTTTTGAAATAATGAACCATTAAAATTTTGAACTTTTTAGAAGCTTAAATGGTCCTATTATATATAACTCTTCTTTAAGTAGCTTAATATAAGTATACATCATCAATTCTTTTCACTAAATAACTAATGTGGGATTTTTTTACCCAAAGTCATATTTTCAATTGCCCTTAAAAAAATAAAATTTCAATACTTTTTTAAATGGTAAAGATCAAAAAATTATAAAAACGAATGTTCTTTTTTGACATTAATTAAGTTATAAATTAATTTATTTATATTATTTAACAAAAATTAGTCAAATGACCTTGAACCGTTAGCGTCTCTGGTTCAATGACTTGTCCAGTTTTCTGAACATGTGTGAATACTATAATCAATCTAGAAAACAATCCGATAGTGTGAGATAAAGATAGATACCGTTCACAATAAATATTTCTCTATAATGATCCATTAAAAATTTAAATATTTTGGAAGCTTACGGCCCATAAGCTAGGGCCCTATTATGCATAACTCTTCTCCAAGTAGCTTGATATAGGCTTACGTACTCAATTGTTTTCACTAAATAACGAATGTGGGTTTCTGTTTTTATGCCCAAAGTCATATTTTTTATTGCTCTTAAAAAATGAACAAAATTTCAACATTTTTTTAAACAGTAAAGATCAAAAAATTATAAAATTGAATGTTATTTTTCCACATTATTTTAGGTAAAAATTAATTTATTTTAATTATTTAATTAAAATCAGTCTAATGACCCTGGACTGTTAGTTTTTCCAGTCAAACGACTGGTTTGATTTTCTGAACATTTGCAAATACATGAATCAATCTAGAAAACAATCCAACATTGTGAGATAAAGATGGATACAGTTCATCAGTTCACAATAAATATTTTTTCAATAATGCTCCATTAAAATTTTAAACTTCTTAGAAATTCAAGGTCCATAAGTTAAGGCCTTATTATGATCCCTTCTCTAAGTAGCTTAATATAGGTATTCATATTCAATCTTTTTAACTAAATAACCAATGTGAGATTTCTTTTCTATGCCCAAAGTCGTATTTTCAATGGCTTTTAAAAAAGAAATAAAATTTTAACATTATTTTAGGTAAAAATTAATTTTGTTTTAAATTATTTAATTAAAACCAGTCCGATAACATTGAGCTGTTAATTTTTTTGATTCGATGATAGCTTTGATTTTCTGAACATTAGTGAATATTGGAACCAATCCTAAAGTTATTTGACGGTGTTTGATATATTGAAACAAAAAATTGAGAAAGTCGATCAAAAATAAAATTATTGACGATAAGGAGTGGAAAGTTTAGAATAGTGCGAGAGAATTTGAAAAAAATTCTTAGATAAAATGAGTTCTATTAGAGGAAAAAAAAAAAAGAAAATGTAGATAAAGAAGGAGAGATATTTTTAGATAAAATGAAGTCTAATTTGGTCATTGGAATTAAAAATTGAAAAATATAGTGATAATATAAAAAAAGGAAACAAAGATAAGACGGGAAATGAAAGATAAAAACGAAATCTATAAATTAGTAATAAATTAAAAGATAAATAAAATTAAAAAGTAAAATATAAATCAATGGCCAAGATTAGTAGATTAAACCAAAGGCCAAGATGAGATATCTCAATTTAGCAAGTGTTCTTGGGCGGAAAAAGTGAAATAGAAATTATCCCACTTTTAAGTGTAAACAGATATAGATAACCAATGCGGGGTTTCCTTTCTATGCCCAAAGTCATATTTTCGATGACTCTTAAAAAAGAAATAAAATTCTAACATTATTTTATGTAAAAATTAATTTTGTTTACAATTATTTAATTAAATCTATCCGATGACTTTGAACTGTTAGCTTTTCCGATTCGATGACCAGTATGATGTTTTGAATATTGGCGAATATTGGAACCATCCGGAAGTTATCTGACCGTTTGAGATAAATTGAAACAAAAAATTAAGAAAGTCGATTGAAAATAAAATTGCTCAAGATAAGGAGTGGAAAGTTTAAATATAGAGTGAGAAAAATTTGAGAAAATTCTTAGATAGAATGAGTTCTATTAGAGGAAAGAAGGAAAATACAGTTATAGAAATCTGATTTGGTGATTGGAATTGAAAATTGAAAAACATAGCGATAATATAAAAAAAGCGAAATGAGAAAAAAGGGAAATGAGAGATAAAAAGGGAAATGAAAGATAAAAAGGAAATCCATAAATTAGTAATAAATTAAAAAAGTAAATGAAAGTAAAAAAGTAAAAGAGAAATCAATTGTTAAGATTTGTAGATTAAACTAACGGCTAAGATGTGATATCTTGATTTAGCAAGTGTTTTTGGCCGGGAAAAAGTGAAATGGAAACTATCCTACTTTTAAGTATATATATAGATATATATATATATATATATAGATTGTACTTTTTTCATGTATTTTTTTATTTGCCGATTTTTTTTTATTTGTCAAAGCTACATGAGCTCTAATTTTGAGCTAAATATATGTTTATATCTTTGAGACAAAATGATACCACGACGAATAAAAAAAAGTTAACTAATGAATAAGTATAACACTCATCAAGTTTTCATTTTGCATGATCTTTTTCTTGGACAACGGTGGTATCATGAGCATGTTTGATAATGGTTATGAAGACCGGGTGCATAAAGTAAGGCTTTTGAACGATTATGGTCTCGTCATCGTTTATTCATGATTTAGTGAATAATTCTGAGGTCATCAACTATCCTAGTAATGCACTTAAATAAGTAACTTAATAAGTAAAAGCTTATACAAAAAAGAAATTGCATGAAATTCAGTAAGTGATTTGTGCATAAATATGACGATAAAATAAAGTTATAGACTCCAACAACGATCTATAATTAGAAATTTGGAAATGATCACAAGGTTTTATATTCGTTAACATTGACAAGAAATGACATGTGACCTAAAATCCCACCAAAAAAGAAAAGGAGAAATTCTCGATTCACATATGTGTTTTGTAATTTTTTATATATTTTAACTTAAAAAATAATCCAATATTTTAAGAAATATGGAATTCCAATTCCCTGGAAAACCAATTATCTAGGCCCCAAGGAAAATATTTTCATGGACAATTATGGCAACCAAACACACGGTCCAAACTTTCTAAAAAGAATTTCCCCCCTAAAGTACATTTCTAAATTTGTTTATAACATTAGTGTGCCGTCATTTTATAACTTTCACATACGATGGCCTTTTTCAACCCATAATGTGTGTTTTTGGGTAACTCGACGAGATTGATTGAACCAGTTTCTTTGCGACTCCTAGTGATGAATTTTGGGTTTTTAAGTCGATCTACTATGCATATTTATGTTTTTCATATTTTGTTTTGAGCCAACATTTGTGTTTTTGGCCTATTTGTTAGTCCATTCTTTTTATGGAGTATGTAAATCTATTAAGACACCTACTTTTTCAATTTATTACCAATACATATTTCTCATTTTTTTTAGATATTCTTCCTATGTAACGCATGGGTGGAATACTAGTGCATATTAAATCAATACATGTCTTGTTTAGTAGTTGCTTTACGACATATTTGCATCTAGATGAGATCAACTTAGGACTGTTTGCATTTTATCTTCGACTAAAAGATTCCATAAGCCATAATATTATGTGTTTATCTTCAAATTAAAAGGTTAAAAAAGCCTAGTCCAAAATACTCTTTTGTGTTTTTTTCCCCCAATTCATTAGGTTTTAAACCAAAGTCAATATGTAAATATCTCTCTCCCTCTCTATCTCTCTAGCAAGTTTTTCTATATCGTCCTTTGACAAGCCTTAATTTTATTCTATCTCAACGGTGTGATTAGTCCTTTCATTGTATCAATACGTCTATTGAATTAGCGCATGCCAACTTGACACTAGCAGATGAAAAAGGGTTAGATATAGGTGGAGATGAGCCTGAACCGATAAAAGAAGAACTCTGGTAATGCTTAGTCGGTCGTCCCCTAACTGAGAATTGTCAGCCGAAGAATTGTCCTCACCCAAAGACTAAGTATCGTCTAGTGCACTCAAGGATGAAGCCTCAATAGAACCACCTTCTGTTCAGCCAACACTAATGTGGGTCACCTATGTAAATAATGAAAAATTTTTATCACTAAAATGGGGAGGAGAAAATGTATTTCCTTTAGCTGGTTCCAACCGTAAGAATCAATTCATACAATTAATAGCATCTAATGATAAATTAAACGAGAAGTCAAATTAAGAACTCGCTTCTCTCATATATGAAAGTCAAGTGACCTGACCTGGTGAGAAAAAAGGGTTAAGAAGAAAGAGTAAAAGCCAGCCATAATAATTCTCCATAATCATGTGAAAAATAGCAGTGAAGACAAATGTATTGCCAAAAGAAGAAAAATGTAAAGTAAATCAGTCATGTCCACAATGGCATTACAAAGACTTGTGCCAAACTTAGCAAGTAAACTCATCCCACATTTAGAATAGATAAGACACTGAACAAGTCATCTTTATGTGATATTTAGGTACTTTTGTAAAGTCAAACATATTAAACAAACAAGTAATGCATGGATCAGACATTCTACATTTACAAAGGGGATGTAGAAAAAACAGCTTGGCGACATTTATTTGTTACCATGAAGAATTGGAATATGAAGAAGAAACTGCAGAGAAGGTAGATAAGTATACGAGGACCAAATATGGTTTCCTAGATGGAGTTGAAAGAAATGAGCCCATTTGCCATTCATTTAAATGAAATCCAATCAACTCCCGAAGTCTTCTATTCTCAATGTCACTAACTTCTCATTTCCAGAACTTCAAAAAAAAACTACTTATAGCAAAGTATATTGTCATTTCAGAGAAATAAGGTAGAAACAACAAGCAACCAATAAATTAAACGAGAGCTGGAGCATGAAAATAGTTCATCTTCTATTTGATTTTCAATTATCCTTTTCTTCCATGCCCATCTTTCTAAATTCAGTCTTTTGTTAGAATATATATACAAATTGTAATAGATAGGATTGTCTAAGGTTTTATTCTAACCGAACAATAACTTAACAAATCAAATTTTATTCTTTCCAATAGTATTTTCTTTTCTTTTTTATGATTAATTAAAAGAAAAGCATGTATACTAGATATCCAACATCAAAAGAAGAAAGTCATCTAATCTCGCAAACGAGCACATCTCATATAAGTTCATTTGCCATCATTATTTATTTTCTTCTCTAAACGGAAACAAACAAAGTATGAACCATCAAATAGTGTACTAAAAACATTATGAAATCTATACCGAATCACATAAAAATTTCAAGAATGTAGACAAAATAACTTTAACATAAACTCAAAGCTATCGACTTAAAGATTAGCATTTTTTGGAGATTTAAACATCCATTAATAAGTTTACCTAATATTCATCTAATGTTTATCTCATACATAAGGATATCAACTATGGAGTGCACTCACAACATAGGATAAATTACAACAGGTTGCTCATCCTAAAAAGAAATTACAACAGGGTGTCCGACAAGTCAAAATTACAGCAAAATCCGTCTATTCCTAAAATTTTCAATGCGAAGCTCCCTTCCCAAATCAAACACCCAAGCTGTCCAATTTTTCAAATTTTCAGAAGGAACCCCATCCCAAATACGAACATAGGACTTACAATGCGTATCTAGTGGCGGACAAAGGAGATCCAACGGTGATGGTATGAGATTGCTGAGATTTTAAAAGAACGTAATGAGCAGAATTCAGAAAGAAATTCCCAAAACAAAAGGTAAATAAGAAAAGGAACTAATTTTAACAGTGAAGCCGTGAAGAGAGGAAATGCGGCACTTGTAGAATGGAGAAGGAGGAGAAATAGGCATCTGAAATGAAGAAGAAGCAGATTGCTAGCAGTGAGAAGCAGTGGTGGCATGGCTGGAACGAAGGGGAAAGAGCCGTGAAAACTAAAATTAGAAAATGATAATGGGGAAGTTAAACCTAATTGTGAAAATTTGTATGGTTTTTTGGTCTTAATTTTTGGGCCAACCTTGTTCTAAATTATTCAGCCCATGAAGCTTTAGTCTGGCCCATTAAGTACGCGGTTAAATCTGGACCATTAGATATAGGGATTAAATCTGAGCCATTTTTGGTGGTATATATATTGTTGGCTTCTTCTCTCTCTTGTACTCAAATTGTTACACGTATTCTTTTAGGGTTGAGGGCTCTCTCTGTATATTCTCTGTATTTTCTTCCTTTGTGGGTTTCTCTGTGTGAGATTTGTGTATATTCAGAGGGTTTGTGAGGGCTTAGGTTGATAGGTTATGATAGTGTGTCTTGTTCACTGAATCTGTAATTGTCAACCTCCAGTTTTGGTTGTTTTAGTGATCTCTGGAAATAGATCCACTATGTGGAGCTTCAACGGTAGGAGTAGGAGTGTCATTAATTTAGTACTGTGAACCTCACTGGGAACTCACGGTCGAACGTTAACTGTTGAGTTCTTCTTGCTTTCAATTATCGCTGATTTTTGAGGGTTGGGTTTTAGTTCTTGGGACGAATTTTAACCTAACATCTGGTATCAGATCAGTGGGTTTACAGAGTTTAGCCGCCTCGTTGGAATTACATGGTTTGACGATTCAAATCAACGAGGGTTTCAAGCCTAAATTCCCTTCTGTCACGAATTTTGATTTAGCTTCGCTGGCGGTGGTTCCTTATACTCTAATCCTGAATTCTTTGAAGAAACATTACCGGTAACATCTGAACTTTACTATTTTTGGTATCTGAACCCTTTAAAAGACCTTTATTGAAATATAAGTACATGTACTGCCTTTGTCGTAAGTCTCCTATGAGAGCTCTTGAAGCTGAGGGACGGGTGTTTTAGGTTCAATAGGCTATTTAAAGTTTAAAGAAAAGTTCAGACAATTGGTATATTTTCTTTGTCTTGGAAATTAATTTTAATCTTTCGATCATTAAGTTCTGGGATTGTGGGAATCTCTAGTTCAGCAAACTACTTATTCTCTTTTAGGTTACTGGTTAATCTTGTTTTAGAATTGTATTGGATAATTCTACTTGTTACTGTAAAGTGATTAATTGTGATTATATCAATAACTGTGTTTCTCGAACAAAAGATATTATCTGTCTTTGAATATCTTATTGGCACTTACTACTCTGTCTTGTGGTTGTGTATATTGGAAATTTGTTTTCCTGTTTTGTTGTTGAGTATATAATCTCTATGTTTTGGTTTGATATCGATGTGTGGTCTAGCACTGGGGATTTCAGTCTCTGGCGTTAGAAAATGCGTGCTCTTCTTTTGCAACAGAAATGTGCTTATGCTTTAGATGATTCTTATCCTGTTGAATTCAGTCCTTTTAGAAGAATTAGATGAACAGGCCTGGAGTTCTATTTTCATGCACTTATCTGATAGTGTTCTTAGGAAAATAGGAGAAACCACCACTGCTAGGCAAATTTTGGGAAAAACTTGAGAACACGTACCTTACAAGGACTATACCTAATAAGTTTTTCTTATTAAAGCAATTTTTTGGTTTTAAATTTGATAACAGTTTGGATCTTGAAGAAAATATTAACAGATTTAACAAATTGACTCAAGATCTTGAAAACTGTGAAGAAAAGGTTTCTGAGGGACAACAAGTAAGTGATTTGCTAAATTCACTTGGTGATAAATATAAAGACTTCAGAAATACTTTAGAATATGGCAGAGAAAATCTAACTATTGATATAATTATAGCTTCTTTAAGAAATAAAGAATTTGAATTGAAGCTTGATGAAAAGGATTTTCAAAAATCTCACTTGGTGATAAATATAAAGACTTCAGAAATACTTTAGAATATGGCAGAGAAAATCTAACTATTGATATAATTACAGCTTCTTTAAGAAATAAAGAATTTGAATTGAAGCTTGATGAAAAGGATTTTCAAAAATCTGAAGCATTGGCTATTTCTAAAGGCAAACAGAAAAATGAACATAAAAATTCTAACTCTTCCAGTTCTAAATAGAACAAAAACTCTTTTGAAAAGGGTCAAAATTCTTCTAAGTGGAAGGGGAAGGGTAAGAAACGAAAGAAATGCTATTATTGTCAGAAACATGGTCATTTTGCAAAAGAATGTTTTCAAAAGATTGCTAATTTGAAAAAGATTCAAGAAAATGAAGCAAAAGCTTCTGCTGCTCAAACTGAGATTGTTAATAACAATGGTGGTGTTTACTATGTGTTTTGACAAAAATCTCAGACATGCTTCTTTAACTGTTTCTTGTGAATCAAATGCTGTGACTTTTTCAAATCCTTTGAATGGCTAGCTTTTGGATGATGGGTGTACCTTTTATATGAGTCCTATGAGGGAGTGGTTCTCTGAACTTGAAATGGTAGAAAATGGAGGGGTTGTCCATTTAGCTAATGAGGATGACTGTGCCATTAAAGGGATTACAAAGCATGACAATAAAATTTGATAATGAAAAGATTGTTACTTTGAACAAGATTAGATTTGTGCCAGATCTTAGGAAGAATTTTATTTCCTTAGGGGAATGTGATGAGTTTGACATTAGCATTAGAATAAAAAATGGTCACTACAGAGTTATCATTAATAATTCTTTTGAGCTCTTAAATGTGCCTAAAGTCAATGGTCTGTATATTGCTCATGTTGTTCCGGTCATATACTCTGCTTCTGTTGTGCATTCTTTAAACAAAGCTTTATTGTGGCATAATAGACTAGGACACATGAGTGAAAAAGATTTAAAAATGCTAGCTGAAAATGGTGTTTCTAGAAAAGATAAAATTGAAAAATTACCTTTTTTGTCATGATTGTGTCACTGGTAAATAATATAGGTTACCATTTACTCAAAGTGTACATAAAACTAGACAAATTATCGAGTATGTTCATACTAATCTCTGGGCCCTGCCCCAGTTTAAAGTGTGTCTGGTTTTAGATACTATTTGATTATTGTTGATGATTTTTCTAGAAAAAGTTGGGTAACTCTGCAAAAATTGAAATGAGATACTTTTCAGAATTTTAAGGATTGGAAAACTTTGTGTGAAAATCAGACAAAAGTATTTGGCGGGAGTTTGGATTATAATATAGATTATAATCTGCTACGTGTCATTATTTTATTAGTTGTTTTTATAAAAAGTAAACAATTGCTGTTTGACTTTTACTTTTTGACCTTTGGAAAAAAGTGAAACCAATGAAATAATGCCGTGTGGCAGATTATAATCCAGATTATAATCTGGATGTGTAGGCCAAACATTAAAGTCTTGGGAACTGATAATGGCTTAGAATTCTGTAATAATGAGTTTGACAATTTTTGCAAAGTAAATGGTATCCTTAGGCATAGAATTGTGACTCATACACCTCAGCAAAATGGTATAGCTAAGAGAATGAATAGGACACTTTCGAATATGACTAGATGCATGCTTTTTAGGGCAAGAATGCCTAAAATTTTTCGGGGAGAAGCTGTTAGAACTACATCCTATCTTATTAACATAACTCCCTCTACTGTTATTGAAAACAAAACCCCTAAACAAATCTAGTCAGGTCATTTGCCTGACTATTCTTTTCTTAAAACCTTTAACATCAGAAAATGGGAAGGTTAGAACCTAGGTCCCAAAAATGTATTTTTTTGGGTTATGAATTTGGGACCAAGGGTTTTAAACTTTGGGATTTTTGCTGTCATAGTTAGTAAAGATGTTACGTTTAATGAATTTGATATGCCTTGTTTAAAAGATAAAATTGTTCCTGAAAATAAACAATGCACACTTTACAGAAGCATGGTGTAATTTTCTGGGATGACTTTGATAATGTGAATGACCCTATGTCTGATCCTCAAACAGGGTCTGAAACTTCCCAGACTGTTGAACCTAATGTGCCTATAACTGATTCACATGTGCCTAGTGCCTCTAATGACGAAGAAATTGATTCCGTTGATAATGTTTATCTTATTGTGGAAAATGAATATGTTCCTATTGTGCCAAATCCTCTTGATGGTTACCAACTTGCTAGGGACAGACCTAGAAGAGAAGTAAGACCCTTTTCTAGGGTCACTGATGTAGCGACCTGAATTTTCTTAATTGAAAATTTCTATTTTAAAAGAATTTAAGTGTGTCGCTACCACCATAATTCATTATTTTTAATATTGGTCACGATAAAGATTTTAAAGAAAACGCGTCTCTCGTCTAATTTACTTTAAAGAAAAAAGCAAGTTTATAATTAATTGGATTTTATTTCCAAATATTAAGTTCGGGTCTCATTTAACCTAAATTATAAAGTCTTGTATTCTTAACTTTAAAGCATGAGTCATCTCTTATGTATTTTAAGTCTAAGTTTTAGTTATTCAAGCCATTTTGTGTAATTTAAGTTTAGGCCCAAATTCTTATCTATTTTAATCTAAGTAAGTTTCAAGCCTAATTTCAATTAAACAGTGTTGAGCCCAAAAATTTATCCTAGCCTTGCTATCCAAGACTGTTTCTTTTAACTATTTGAGTCCATCTTCGTTTTTGGTCCAATTAATTTCAAACCCCACGTTTAGTTTGTGCAAAGCCCCAAATCCAATAAAGCCCTTTTAAAACGTCGCCGTTCTTCAACCAATGTTGCCGTTGCGGCAACTGAAAACCGCACCACTTCTACGATTTTCAGAGGATTTTCAACAGCACAGAATCTTGCCATAATCTCCCCACGATCAGCAACCATCTCATTCCCAGACTTCACAGGTATATATAGGATACATGGGCTGTCACACAATTCATTATTCATTCATCTTCTGCAAACACATTCGCAGCAACCTCCAAATTCAGCAACACACAGCAAGAAAAATTTCATTCATGCACTCACACACCCTCCCATTCTCTGCCAATTTCACACTCACTCTGCACTCTAAACCATTAAGTTCAGAGAAATTCCTACACAGCTACATACATACACATATACACAGCAACACTTCATTCATACATACTCAGAAGGAAACAGAGTTCATTTCCATAAACAGAAACATATACTCTCTCTTCTACATGACTACAGGTATACACACATACACTTAATGCACAACACACCCACACACAAGAACACAGCCATTGCCTTCGTTCGACTTGATCAAACACCACCGTTGACCCTTCGAACAAGCAGCCACTGCTGCCTTTTGTTCGAATTTCTGAATTCGATTTCGACACCACCCGCCGGGGCTGCGCCACTGCCATCAGCCACCGTATCTTCAGCCCAGAAATTACCACAATCAAAAGTGGAACTTACGTTTAGCCCAAATCCGCGCTGCACCGCCCCTGTCGAACCCGAACGCTCCATACCGGAACCTCAGTCGAACCCAAGCCGTGACTCCTCTGTCTTTCCAACTCAGCACACTTGAACCCTCGGCTCCGCGGTCAACTGAACCCCATCGTCGCGAAACATACTCCCTCACCCACGACCCCTCTGTTCCTCGAACCCACTACCAGTTGCGAACCGCTGCTCCGCCCGAACCCTGTACCATCGCCTCCCTGTTGTTCCTCTGTTTCGATATCTGATTTAGGGATTTTAACTAAATTCCAATTATCCTCCAATCCCGAAGTTTATTTGGTGTTCGATTATATCCTTCATGTTTCAGATTTGTCTGTTTCAGCCCTTAAGTTTATTTCTTGTTTAAGTTAGCCCCAATCTCTTATTTCAGCCGATATCACTCCCTCTAGTTTCACCGATGTTCAAGTTAATCCAAAACTTCTTGTTTAGTTGGTTTCAGTCTCTGTATTTTTAATGATATTTAAATGGATCCCAAAGTGTCAGACTTATCTATTTTATTCCCCAATATTTTGAAAAACTCCATTTAGACCTAAAGGTTTTGAAACGTCATGTTTTAGCCTAAAACTTTTAAAGTTTACTATTTAACCTTTTAGCTTTATTTAGATTTAAATATTTTCAAAATTCTAACTTTAATTATTTACTTGCTGAGACGATGAGTATAATTTGACGCACGCTTAACTTGCCCTAAAAGCTCAAATTCGAAAAACGAAAGCAATTTAAGGTAGATTTCTTATTCAAAGTTATTTTCAAAGTTATGTGCGCACTTTTCAAAGTTGAATACTTTGACAATGGTTTAAGTATTTGTTAATTCTTCAACAATGGTTACTTTTGGAAAATATTTATGAAATTTTATATTATGTTGCTTATTTTAAACAAAGAAAGAAAAAAATTTCTACACTTATTTTATACAAAGGTCAACTTTTCGCGTTTAATGAAGAAAAGTAAAGAAATTTAGTAGCGTCTCGTGTGCTTAGAACTCAGGGCGTTATAATTTGGTATCAGAGCGAGATCTACGTTTCTGTAGACTCACTTAAAGCATTATTTTGAAAAGAATTTTTTTTAACGATAGCTTAATTGCCATCCGCTATCATTCACGCCGCCAACTCCAGATAAAAGTTTGTTTACTACTTTAAAGGAAGCTATATTTTGGATACGATGTTTTCAAGTTATATGTATTTTTTTTTTTTTATATCTGCCTCGAAATTTATGCATGCATATAAGAAAAGAAATGTCCATGATATAGACTGGCAGATACCATGGAAAAGTTAAAGTATTTATCGTATCCCAATAAAGAAAGAAAGGTTTTGTTAGAACTTGAGTTGGCTATGGGTATAATATGAGCATAAGATGAATTTTAACAAAGATGTGACCAACGTAAAGACAAAGAAAATTTCTTTCTAAGTCCTCGAAATTTTGCTAGAAGTTATTAAGACCCCAACTAACTGGATCTTGAGATCGGAAGAGCACACGTCTGATAATCTGTTAATAGTTATAGTAGAAGATAACGGAAATGGACAGGCTGAGGCAGCTAGGTTAGCCTATGAGAACTTTGTAGCTGACCCTAACTGGACTAAGGGTGAGCATGTGGGTTGTGTTCGTGCCGCTCGTACTTGAGCCATGAACTTCGGATACGAAACGACCACAGCTCGGTCCATTGGACATCTGATAGACACATTTGACGAGGAAGAGCTGACAGAAGCCATGAACGTCCACTTTCACCTCCATATGGCTTGAGGTGGGGACATTGACTTTGACCTCTTCTGCGAGGTGCTCTTAATGCATTGGAGAGCGTATGCACAGTATGACGGTGCAGCCTTTCCTGCGCTTGCACCCGTACCTGAGCAAGAGGATGATCTGGAAGAGGATCCAGACGAGGATCTAGAAGAGGATCCAGAGGAAGATCTTGAGGAGGAGATTCCTGTAAAGATTCCCGAAGAGATTCTTCCAGAGATTCCCGAGGAGATTTCGGATGGGATTCTCAAGGAGGAATTAGATGAGGAGTTAGAAGAGGATGAGGAAGTAGAGACTTTGGAAGACTCTGAGCCATAATCAGCTACCACATGGGAAGATATACCCCCTCCGCCCAAGAAATTTAGGGTGTCGAGCAGTTGGGTTGGCGACGACAATGACTAGAGATAGAAGAGGGTTTAGAAGAGTTATCATTTTCCACATTGTATATGCTTCGTTTGAGAGTTGTTCTTTATTCATTCTATTTGTTGAGCACCAAATGCTCCTTTGATGTACTTCCATCGAAGGATTTTGATGACTAATAATAAATGAAGATCTTTCATGCTCCTTGAGTTCTTCCTCTTTATCCTCTATTGTGTTGGAATATATATATACACCCTTCAAGTTGCTAAAACATAAACATTTGTTTTGTAAGGAAATGGTGTGCCCAACTCAAACCGATGTGCTATGAGAACTCATTAGGGTCGTGCAAGGTATGGCACAGGCCCCGACTCCAGCTCCGGCGCTTGCACCAGCAGCACCTCCAGTTGTTCCCATGGTGTCAGTCATCAAACAGTTCTATTAGCAACAGCCACCGACATTTGAGGGTGAGGGTGGGCCACTGGCTGTAGATGAGTGGATCCGCACAATGGAGAAAATTTTTCGCCACATCTCATGCTCCGAAAATCAAAAAGTCTTGTATGCGGAATTCAAGTTGGTCGGTGGGTCTGGGCATTGGTGGGAGTCAGCATCTCGTACCAGGATTGACGAGGAACTAAGGAACATGACTTGGGCTTAATTCAAAACTAAGATCACAGACAAGTACTTTCCCCAAGCCCTCCGTGTTCACAATGAGGTGGAGTTTCTGTAGTTGATGTATGGGGATAAGGACATCACAACCTATTAAAGAAAATTCAAAGAGCTGTCTAGCTTTACCCCGCACCTGGTGAGCACCGAGTATATGAAGGCCGGATGCTTCGAGAGAGGGCTGCGACCTGAGATTCGGCAGATCCTTGGAGTCTTAGATCTTTCCACCTATGGTGAGGTTGTGAAAAGGGCGCAAATGGTTGCTTACATAGGGATGAAGGTCGGAGGCCAATTTGCTCAGCAGGATCACGCGAAGAGGAAGTGGTTTGACCAGAGTAAGAATAGAAAGTACAGACTGGGCAGCACAAAAGGCAGAACACTAGGCCAAGTAGTGGTCAGAAGAGTGTAACACCCCTTCAATGCCAGAAATGCAAGAAGCACCACTCTAGTGAGTGCATGAGGGTGCAGAATGTCTGCTATCACTATGGCAAGCCGGGCCACTTCTCCTATGAGTGCAGGAATGGTGGGCCAAGCATGAGCACAGATCAGGCGAATAAGGGAAAGGCCAGGATCTTTGCCATAACCCATGAGGATGCTGTGGAGGACCCAGATATGATAGCATGTATACTATCTGTCTCTGGCACTCCTGTATATGTTTTGATTAACTCTGGTGCTACGCATTCGTTTGTATCTGTTGCATGCCTAGCCAGATTAAACACGGTAGAGGAGAAAACTTATAGCATACTTGAGGTTAGTATGCCATCAAGTTGACTAATCGATACATATGAGATATCTAGGGCAGCACAGATAGACTTTGACGGTATGATAATTAAAGTTGATCTAAATGTGATTAATATGAAAGATTTCAATATAATTTTGGGAATGGACTGGTTAAGCGCTAATCGTGCTACCATAATTTGTCATGAAAAGGAACTGGTTTTTCGAAAAGATGGGAATGAGGAGTTTAAGTTTTATGGGCCAAATATTAAGGCACCATCCCGCTTTATCTCGGCCTTCAAAGCGAAGAAGTTACTAGCAAAGGCAGACTGTCAATGGTATTTGGTTAGCCTTCAAGGCAAAGCTTATGAAGATATATCCTTGGATAGTGTACCAGTGGTACGTAAGTACCCCGGTGTGTTTTTCGAGGATCTACTGGGTGTTGCATCTGACAAACAAGTGGAATTTTCCATCGACCTGGTGCTCGAAGCAGCTTCACTCTCCAGAGCTCCTTTCTGGATTGCACCAAAAGAGCTGCAGGAGTTAAAAGTTCAATTAGAGGAAATTTTAGAGAAGGGCTTTGTCAGGCCAAGTGTGTCTCTTTGAAGAGCACCAGTCCTATTCTTGAAGAAGAAGAAGAAGAAGAATGGGAGTATGAGAATGTGTATTGACTATCATGAACTGAATAAGTTGACGATTAAGAGCAAATACCCACTCCTGAGAATTGAAGACATGTTTGATCAGCTAAAGGGAGCAGTAATATTCTCTAAGATCGACTTAAGGTCAGATTATCACCAACTGAAGATGAAGTTAGCAGATATACCTAAAACATCGTTCAGAACCCGTTACGGACATTATGAATTTACCGTAATGCCCTTTGGCCTGACGTATGCCCCTACAGTATTTGTGGACTTGATGAACCGTGTGTTCCATAAGTATTTAGATCAGTTTGTTATCATGTTCATCGATGACCTCCTAATATACTCGAGGAGCTCGGAACAACACGTCAGCATCTGAAGACCGTGTTGGAAACTCTGCGGAGGGAAAGATTGTAAACCAAATTTAAAAAGTGTGAATTTTGGCTAGATTGCGCAGGTTTCCTAGGCCATGTGGTGACGACTAGGGGGGATTGAGGTGGACTCCACTGAAGTTGAGGCTGCTACTAATTGGTCTTTGCCTACCAATGCCGTTGAAGTGAGAAGCTTTCTAGGTTTGGCCGGATATTATCGGCAATTCATAAAGGGTTTCTCCAAGATAGCAGGCCAATGACTTGGCTCACCCGAAAGGGTAAGAAGTTTATTTGGACAGATAAATATGAACAGGGTTTCCAAGAGCTGAAGAAGAGATTGGTTTCGGCACCAGTATTGACGATACCATATGGCTCCGATGGATATGTGATCTACAGCGATATATCAAAATTGGGGTTAGCATGTTTTTTGATGCAGCAGGGTAAGGTGATTGCCTACACGTCTAGGCAGTTGAAGCCCTATGAGGAGAACGATCCGACCTATGATCTCAAACTCGCCGCTGTAGTTCACGCTCTAAAGATCTGGCGTCACTACTTATATGGGAGTAGATGTGAGATTTATACCGACCATAAGAGTCTCAAGTGCTTTTTCACTCAGAAGGAGTTAAACATGAGGCAAAGAAGATGGTTGGAACTGGTCAAGGATTATGACTGCGAAATCCTATACCATCCAAGTAAGGCTAACATAGTCGCAGATGCCTTAAGCAGGAAAAACATGGGTCAGTTATTAGCACTCGGTACAGTCCAAGACCAGCTAATTAAGGATTTCGAGAATTTGAGGATCGCACTAGTTGCACTGCAGAGACCGGGATCGACAGTGATTGCCAGCTTGACGGTCAAACTGGATTTAAGAAACGGAGTTGTTATGGCACAAAAGAATGATACATTCTTGGCAAAGATAAGAGCTAGGGTCGGAAAGGGGAAAAGGAAGGGGTTTGAAATCTCCTCCAACAATGCTCTGATATTCAATGGCCGCCTATGCGTATCCAGAAACAAGAGCTCCGAGACTTGCACAAAACCTTCTGGTGGAGAAACATGAAGGGAAGTATTGCCAAGTTTGTTGCTAAGTGCCTGGTGTGCCAACAAGTGAAAGCTGAATATCAATGACCGTCAAGGTTGTTGAATCCTTTAGAGATTCCGGAGTGGAAATGAGAAAAGATTTCTATGGATTTCGTAATGGGTCTCTCCAGATCGGCAAGTAGGCATGATGCCATTTGGGTTATCGTAGACCGGCTCACAAAATTTGCCCATTTCCTGCCAGTTCGTATGAGTCTCCACTTAGATCAGCTCTCTCAGATTTATATCAAAGAAATTGTCCGACTCCATGGAGTGCCGGTATCTATTGTATCAGACAGAGATCCATGGTTTACTTCTAGGTTTTGGAAGTCGTTACAAACCGTGATGGGCACAAAGCTGAATTTTAGCACAGTCTACCACCTTTAGACAGATGGACAATCCGAAAGGACAATCTAGATACTGGAGGATATGTTGAGGGCATACGTACTAGATTTGGGTGGTAGTTGAGAAACTCATTTGCCGCTAATCGAGTTTGCCTACAACAATAGTTTCCAGGCAACTATCGGCATGGCCCCATACGAAGCTCTATATGGCCGGCGATGTCGTTCACCAATTTATTGGCACGAAGTCGGGGAGAGAAAGATGTTGGGGCCTGAGCTAGTCAAGAAAACGGTTCAAGCTATTGAAAAGATTAGGGCAAGGATTAAGGTTGCATAAGACAGACAGAAAAGTTACGCCAATCAAAAGAGGAAAAACATAGATTTCCAGGTCGGGGAGAAAGTATTTCTCAAAGTGGCACTAATGAAGGGTGTGCTTCATTTTGGTAAGAAAGAGAAGCTGAGACCGAGGTGCATCGAGCCATTTGAGATATTAGAAAGAGTTGGAAACATGGCGTATCGCTTGGCATTGTCTCCAGAACTTTCAGCAGTACATAGCATATTCCACGTATCCACGTTGAGGAAGTACGTTCCCGACCCAAGTCATGTTGTTAATGTTCAGTCAGTTGAGGTACGGGAGGATCCGACCTATGATGAAACGCCGACTGCTATACTTGACAGAAAAGTACATGTTTTGAGGAATCGAGAGATTCCATTAGTGAAGATCCAATGGGACGGCCACAGTAACGAAGAGGCTACGTGGGAAAGAGAAGCAAATATACTTGAGAAGTATCTGGAACTAACAAAACAAGTAAGCTAAATTTCGAGGACGAAATTAAATTAAATGGCAAGGGGTTGTAGCGACCTGAATTTTCTTAACCAACAATTTCTATTTTTAAAGATTATAAAAGAATTAAGCGTGTCGCTACCACTCTAATCCGTTATTTTTAATATTGATCACGATAAAAGTTTTAAAAAAAGCGCGTCTCTCGTCTAATTTACTTTAGAGAAAAACACAAGTTTATGATTAATTGGATTTTATTTCCAAATATTAAGTTGGGGTCCCATTTAATTATTAGAGTTCATTATCAAAGAAAGTTTTTAATCATAAAGTCTTGCATTCTTAACTTTAAAGCATGAGTCATCTCTTATGTATTTTAAGTCCAAGTTTAAGTTATTCAAGCCATTTTGTGTAATTAAAGTTTAAGCCCAAATTCTTATATATTTTAATCCAAGTAAGTTTCAAGCCTAATTTCAATTAAACTGTGTCGAGCCCAAAAATTTATCCTAGTCTTGCTATCAAAGACTGTTTTCTTTTAACTATTTAAGTCCACCTTCGTTTTTGGTCCAATTAATTTCAAACCCCATGTTTACTGTGTGCAAAGCCTAAAATCCAATAAAGCCCTTTTAAAAAGTGGCTAAATTGAAGTTAAGCACAACCAAACAAGGATTTGACCATTTCAACCCAGACTGTCTAACACATGTTGGGAAATCTTCTCAGATTTATTCTTCAATGAAAACCGCACCACTTCTATGATTTTTAGAGGATTTTCAACAACACAGAATCTTGCCATAATCTCCCGACGATCAGCAACGATCTCATTCCCAGGCTTCACAGGCATATATAGGATACACGGGCTATCACACAATTCATTATTCATTCATCTTCTGCAAACACATTCGCAGCACCCTCCAAATTCAGCAACACACAACAAGAAAAATTTCATTCATGCACTCACAAACGCTCCCATTCTCTGCCAATTTCACACTCACTGTGCACTCTAAACCATTAAGTTCAGAGAAATTCCTACACAGCTACAATGATACATTTATACACAGCAACACTTCATACGTACATACTCAGAATGAAACAGAGGTCATTTCCATACACAAAAACATATACACTCCTTCTCTTCTACACGACTACAGGTATACACACATACACTTAATGTACAACACACCCACAGACAAAAACACATCCATCGCCTTCGTTCGACTTGATCAAACACCACTGTTGACCCTTCGAACAAGCAGCCACTACTGCCTTTTGTTCGAATTTCTGAATTCGATTTCGACATCACCCGCCGGGGCTGCCGCCATTACTGCCGGCCACTGTATCTTCAGCCCAGAAATTACCACAATCAAAAGCAAAACTTACCTTTAGCCCAATCTGCGCTGCACCGCCTCAGTCGAACCCAAGCCGCGACTCCTCTGTCTTTCGAACTCAGCCACACTCGAACCCTCGGCTCCGCCATCAACTGAACCCCATCGTCGTGAAACATACTCCCTCACTTGTGACCCCTCTATTCCTCGAACCCACTACCAGTCACCAACCGCTGCTCTACCCGAACCCAGTAGCGTCGCCTCCCTGTTGTTCCGCTGTTTCGATATCTAATTTAGGGATTTTAACTAAATTCCAATTATCCTCCCATCCCAAAGTTTATTTGGTACTGGATTATATCCTTCATGTTTCAGATTTGTCTGTTTCAGCCCTTTAGTTTATTTCTTATTTAAGTTAGCCCAAATCTCTTATTTCAGCCGATTTCAGTCCCTGTAGTTTTCAAGTTAAGCCAAAACTTTTAGTTTAGCTGGTTTCATTCCCTATATTTTCAATGATATTTAAATCGATCCAAAAGTGTCAATCTTATCTGTTTTATTCCCCAATATTTTGAAAAACTCCATTTTAGACCTAAAGGTTTTGAAAAGTCATGTTTTGTAAAACTTTTAAAGTTTACGATTTAACCTTATACCTTTATTAAGATTTAAATATTTTCAAAATTCTAACATTAATTATTTATTTTCCTAAATGAGAAACATAATTTGACGCACTTTAGCTTGCCCTAAAAGCTCAAATTTGAAAAAAGAAAGCAATTTAAGGTAGATTTCCTATTCAAAGTTATTTTCAAAGTTATGTGCGTACTTTAAAGAAAAGTATGATGCAATTCTATATTATGTGATTATGCATGTGCTGTATGTGATTTATGGAAACATGACAAGTATGCGCATAACTAGCTCACCTTAATCGGGAGCCCATAAGCTTAGCTCGTCACTTGAGGGGCCAACAGACATAAACAATTGGCTTTATTAAGACAGGCCCACAGACATAATTTGCATGTGTACATGTGTTTAAATTGCGTAATATTTATTGTATGTTTAAAAGTTAGTGCGCGGGAATCTGCTGAGTGTTTCTTCGAAACACTCACCATTTATTTCAAAACATTTCAGGTCTTGGAACTGACAGCGAGTCGACCGGGGATGGCAATTGAGAAAAAGGAAAATGAATAAATGTTTATTGGTTAATGTCTCTGTATACTTTTGCAGACATTGTTGCTATTTTTCAAAGTTGAATATTTTGACAATGGTTTGAGTATTTGTTAATTCTTTGACAATGGTTACTTTGGAAAATATTTATATTATATTGTTTATTTTAAACAAAGAAAGAAAAAAATTTGTACTTATTTTATACAAAGGTCAACTTTCTGTGTTTAATGAAGAAAAGTAAAGAAGTTTAGTAGCGTCTCGTGTGCTTAGGACTCGGGGCATTATAGTTTGGTATCAGAGCGATGTCTATGTTTCTGTAGACTCGCTTAAAGCATTATTTTGAAAAGAAATTTTTTTTGTGATAGCTTAATTGCCACCCGCTTTCATTTGCGCTGCCAACTCTAGGTAAAAGTTTATTTACTACTTTAAAAGAAGTTATATTTTGGACACGATGTTTCCAAGTTATATGCATTTTTTTTGTATCTGCCTGGAAATTTATGCATGCATATAAGAAAGGAAAGGTACATGATATAGACTGGCAGATACCATGGAAAAGTTAAAGTATTCATCGTATCCCAATAAAGAAAGAAAGGTTTTGTTAGAGTTTGAGCTGGCTATGGGCATAATATGAGCATAAGATGAATTTTAACAAAGATGTGACCAACGTAAAGACAAAGAAATTTTCTTTCTAAGTCCTTGAAATTTTGCTAAAAGTTATTAAGACCCCAACTAACTGGATCTTGCATAATCGGTTAACAGTTATGGCAGAAGATAACGGAAATTGATAGGCTGAGGCAGCTAGGTTAGCCTACCAGAACTTTGTAGCTGACCCTAACTGGACTAAGGGTGAGCATGTGGGTCGTGTTCGCGCCGCTCGTACTCGAGCCATGAACTTCGAATACCAAACTACCATAGCTCGGTCCATTGGACATTTGATAGACACATTTAATGAGGAAGAGTAGACAGAAGCCACGAACGTCCACTTTCACCTCCATATGGCTCGAGGTGGGGACGTTGACTTTGACCTCTTCTGCGAGGAGCTCTTAGGTCATTGGAGAGCGTATGCATAATATGGCGGTGTAGTCTTCCCTGCGCCTGCACCCCTACCTGAGCAAGAGGATGATCTGGAAGAAGATCTAGAGGAAGATCCCGAGGAGGAGATTCCTGTAGATATTGCCAAGGAGATTCTTCTGGAGATTTCCAAGAAGATTCTGGATGGGATTCCTGAGGAGGAATCGGATGACGAGTTAGAAGAGGATGAGGAAGTAGAGG
The DNA here is from genome assembly GCA_963692815.1 of Nyctanthes arbor-tristis. Classification (NCBI taxonomy): domain Eukaryota; kingdom Viridiplantae; phylum Streptophyta; class Magnoliopsida; order Lamiales; family Oleaceae; genus Nyctanthes; species Nyctanthes arbor-tristis. The sequence goes on along the minus strand of CAVNYN010268743.1, from coordinate 16,135 downwards.
CTTTGGAAGACTCTGAGCCATAATCAACTACCACATGGGAAGACATACCTCCTCCGCCCAAGAAATTTAGGGTGTCGAGCAGTTGGGTTAGCGACGACGATGACTAGACATAGAAGAGGGTTTAGAGTAGTTGTCATTGTCCACATTGTATATGCTTCTTTTGTGAGTTTCTCTTTATTCATTCTATTTGTTGACCACCAAATGCTCCTTTGATGTACTCCTCTCGAAGGATTTTGATGACTAATGATAAATGAAGATTTTTCATGTTCCTTTAGTTGTTCCTCTTTATCCGCTATTGTGTTGAAATATATATATATATATAGACACATATATACACTCTTCAAGTTACAAAAACGTAAACATTTGTTTTCTAAGGAAATGGTATGCCCAACTCAAACCGATGTGCTCTAAGAACTCATTAGGGTCGTGCAAGGTATGGCATAGGCCCCGGCTCCAGTTCCGGCACTGGCACCAGCAGCACCTCTAGCTACTCCCGTGGTGTCAGTCATCAAACAGTTCTGTCGGCACCAGCCATCGGCATTTGATGGTGAGTGTGAGCCACTAGTTTTAGATAAGTGGTTCCGGACAATGGAGAAAAATTTTCGCCACATCTCATGCCCCAAGGATCAGAAAGTCTTGTGTACAGAATTCAAGTTGGTCCAAGACTGACGAAGAACTAAGGAACATGACTTGGGCTTAGTTCAAAACTAAGATCACAGACAAGTACTTTCTCCAGGCCCTCCGTGTTCACAAGGAAGTGGAGTTTCTACAGTTGATGCAGGGGGATAAGGAAATCACAACTTATGAAAGAACAGAAACTACAGACTGGGCAGTATAAAAGGCAGAACACTAGGCCAAGTAGTGGTCAGAAGAGTGTTGCACCCCCTCAATGCCAGAAATGCAAGAAGCACCACTCCAGTGAGTGCAGGAGAGGGTAGAACGTCTGCTATCACTGTGGCCAGCCGGGACACTTCTCCTATGAGTGCAGGAATGGTAGGCAAGCATAGCACAACACAGATCAAGCAAATAAAGGAAAGGCTAGGATCTTCGTCATGACCCATGAAGATGCTATGGAGGACCCAGATGTGATAGTAGGTATACTATTTGTCTCTGGCACTCATGTATATGTTTTGATTGACTCTGGTGCTACGCATTCGTTTGTATATGTTGCATGCCTAGCCAGATCATCAACCAAGGAAGCAGTAAAGAAATTCAATAAATCTCGATCAGTTGTAACGCCCCGAGTTCTAAGCACACAAGACGTTACTAAACTTCTTTACTTTTGACTCTGATTATGCAGAGGACATTGATAAAAGGAAGTCAACTTCTGCATATTTTTATACTTTGTGTAGCACATGTATTAGTTGGAAATCCCTATTATGGAAGGATGTGCCCTGTCAACAGCAGAGGCTGAATATATAGTTGCAACTGATGTAGTTAAATAGGGTATTTGGCTAAAGGGAGTATTGAATGAACTTGGCTTTTTACATAATGCCCCTTATGTTATATTGTGTTCTGACAATCATAGTGCTATACATCTTAGCAGGAATCATGTATTTCGTGATAGAACTAAGAATGTAGATGTTAAATAACACTTTATTAGAGAAGAGGTTGAGTAGTGACTGATTAAGATTGAGAAAATTCCAATGCAATTCAATCCTGCTAACATGGGTACAAAGGTTATACCTTTGGCAAAATTCAGAGGCTACCTGATTACTCTGAAAATTGAAAATGCTCCCTAAACCTTTGAACTTATCTTTGTAAAATTAAGTATAGTTTTCTATTTTTAAAATTTTACTAGCTTTGTGTTTTTTCCTTTTTTCTTGTAGGTTGTTTTTTATTAGAAGTGATGAAACTGGATTTGTGTCCAGAGATCTTTTCAACTGTTTTTCAAAAATTTTCAGCCAAGGTGGAGATTTGTGTGGCTTTTTGCTCTTAATTTTTGGGCGAACCTTGTTTTAAATTCATCAGCCCATGAAGGTACAGTCCGGCCCATCAAGCACGTGGTTAAATCTGGACCATTAGATGTAGGGATTAATTCTGAGCCATTCTTGTTGGTATATATATTATTGGCTTCTTCTTTCTCTTGTACTCAGATTGTTATACGCAGCCTTTCTCTTTCAAAAATTTGGGTTGAGGGCTCTCTCTATGTATTCTCTGTATTTTCTTCCTTTGTGGGTGTCTCTAAGTGAGATTTGTATATATTCAGAGGATTTGTGAGAGCATAGATTGATAGGCTATGATAGTGTGTCTTGTTCACTAAATCTGTAATTATAAACCTCCAGTTTTGGTGGTTTTAGTGATCTTTGTAAGCAGAATTGGTACGGTGTAGCTTCAACGGTAGGAGTAGGAGTGTCATTAATTTGGCACTGCGAACCTCACTGGGGCCTGACGGCAAAATGTTAACTGTTGAGTTTTTCTTGCTTTCTGTTATCGCTGATTTTCGAGGGTTAGGGTTTAATTCTTTGGACGAATTTTAACCCAACATGCTCTAATCCCTATAGGCGCGATTAGTGTCATGCAAAAGTAGCGAATTATTTATTGTTGCTACATATGAAGTCAATAGTAACGACAGATGGACAAATTGGAGCGAAAAAGTGTCGTTCCTATAGATTTAATATTTATAGCAATGACAAAGTTAGCTATAGTGACGATAAATCTAGTCGCTGCTGTACTATCCCATCTATAGGTGCGACTACTGTGTCGCCCCTGTTATATCGCCCTAACAGTGCATAGTTCTTGTAGTGAATATGAACGAGGTTGTGTGGAATGCCAAATCACTTATAATCACTAAGGTGATTCACTTAACTAAGAATCATATTCAGCAATGGAGAGAAGCCCAAGAATCACCATCCTCATCCAGCATTCCAGACGAGGGGTAGTAGAGTGAATCTTAGAAATGGAAGAAGCCTAACCTGGCTTCACTGAAAATTAATGTGGATGTTGCCTTGTTTCAAAACCAGAGCGTGTGCGCTTGAGCCTTGTAGTAAGAGATCACCATGTTGGCTTTGTTGATGTAAAAATTAAAGTCCATGATGGAAGCCTTAATGCAAAGTTTGCTGAGGTTCTTGGAGTTTGTTAGGCTCTTCTCTGGAGCAAGGTGGAGAATTTGTCCAATGTCGTTATCAAAATGAATGCTCTCTTGGTATGTAAGGCTCTCCAAGGAAATACTATTGATTTTTCCCCTTTTGGTCTTAGTATTGATTATTGTCGTATATTAATTTATGAACTTAGTAATGTGACACTTTCCTGTTGCTAGAGATCAGCGAACCATACTACTCATAGAGTTGTTACGACAACTGGTTCCATGTCTGACTCAATGGAGTAGCATGAGAGGCCACCTATTTTCATTTATGATGTACTACAGACTGATGTGATTTATGAATAAGCATTTACTTTTAGAAAAAATATTCAAGCAATAAGGCAATTAACCCAAAACCCATGCTCAAACTCAGAAATTAACCCAAGTCCCATTAACACAAATTACATAAATAGACTTTCAAATATATTTTACAATTGAGTGAACCACTATGACAGGAACTTGTTTTCGGCCCTTTTATAAAACCATTAACACCTTGTTTTCACTACAACAAACCAGAGCAGTAGCGGCGACAAAGTCACCGCTATATGCTCAATTGTCGCCGCTATAGGACAACAGCAACGGTTTTTAGCGGCGACCTAATTGTTACTACAAGCCCGTACCTGTTGCCCTATAACGACAACATTTTCAGGCTATGGCGGTGACATGCTATAGTGACGATTTGGTGTTGCCGCTGTAAATTTTACCCTTTTTCTCATTATTTTTTTAAAAAAATTATTTTTCCCGACCCGCTACTTGGACCATCATGACCCCCCACCTGGACACAACCCAGCCCGCTCTGTTGCACTCCATATTTATTTTGCAAGCTCGAACCCCTAACCTTGCCTCCACAAGCATTGCGCCTCACCATTTGGACTGGATGAATCTTTGGTTTGTACTTTGCATTTTTAATATATATTATATAGATTTTTACAACTATAGTGACGACAGTCTGACCTATAGCAACAATTTGTCGTTGGTAAGAACAAGAGACAAAGGCGGGAAATCTCATTGTCAATAGTATAGCGATGACATTTAAACGTCGTCGCTATAGATCAAGGCATATAGAGGCGACATTTACGTGTCGTCGCTACGATCAAGAAATATAGCAACAAAAGATGTTTTGTCCCAATAGGGTCTATTTTTAGCGACGACATTAGGCTATAGTGGCTGCTATAACCTGTATACAAGGTCCCACCTTCCATCATATGGTTGTCGCCATAGATGATACCCCATAGGGACATTTCGTTTTTCGTCACTAAGGTTTTGTCGTTGTTGCTCATATTTCTTGTAGTGTTTATGAAGTTTTTTCTTTATCTTTTTCTCATACTTGTGAATTTTTTCCCAATAAAATATTGCATGCTATGTTGCCATGGATTTGTGCGAGCCGTAAAAATTTTATTCACACCGTGCTCCACTTCTTTTCACTTATGTTATTTCCATTATTATTTAACATTTGAATAATATAAATTAACCACAATGATGATGATTGGTACAATAGAAATGGCGAAAATACAAAATTAGAAAATGAATAATTTATAATATATTCAATCCATCAATATGTAAAATGCAAATAAAATTGCATTCATTAAAGTATTTATTTTACATCTTTTGTTAAGAAATTAAAAATTTGGTAATGCCAAAAAAAAGGGGTAATCGACCATATTTTGTGCATCTAAAAAGTCACCTCTAAATGCGACAAAACATGTAAGACTTACAAATTGAATTATCCTAATAAGGACGTTCCCCGACAAAATTGCCCGGTGGATCATAATTGCATGAAATGATTGTCCAACCATTTTGGCATTTAACATTTGCACAACCAACCCGCTCTGAATGAGCCCAGACAACCTGTGTGTAATGCCCGCACACCCCTCCTTCACAAGCGTTCGATTGCTCGTTGTAATATTGCTTTTCCTCATACCACATGTCCACAGCTTCTTGTGCACTCAAATCCCATGATCCCATGGCAAGGTTTTCACCATATTGGCCTTGAGAATGCTTCAACTGGCAAGTTGCAGCGAGATTCTCAGAGACGTATTTCTGTGCATAATTAGCAAGAGTTTCGTCCCAAACCAGATCCGCAGCACCAACTTCTTTGCGTTTGACGTTGTGGGCATTAACGTAATCGTCGGGGGTGTTTTGGGCAATAGAGATTGTAATTAAAGCCATTAGGCAAACAAAGAAAATGTAAACCTTGGAGGAATCCATTCTATCTTTTGGTATAATAAAGAACTACTTTTGTGTATTCATGTCAATGTCTTGTATGTTCTTTTTATAGATAGAAAATTTGTTAAAAATAGAATTCATCTCTAGCAATTTAAGGTTCAAATTGCACTATAAACATGGAGTTGTTAAGGTTCCAGTCATTTTTTTGGTTGAATATATTCCTGAAATTTCTTCGATGAGAATGAAATTTCATGTGGCAATCGATTATTGTTACTTCGTTGCACATATGCCACAAGTTATAACTTACGGTAAATTATAATCAACTATAAAAGATTTTGGGTAATAGCACTGGTCTCAAATTTTCATTTACTAGCTGAAATGCTACATCTTCGAATAATTATCAAATAAGAATGGTTACCTTGTTTTATTAACTTTTACTAATTAAACCACTATACTTTCATTTCAATAAGGTATTACTAGTTATCTCACCATGCGTTGCACGGGTAAAATACTCCCAAAAATACTAAAAAAGTTGAAGTTAAATATATTTCTTAGAATGAAATATATATTAATATATAGGACGTCTTAAAACTTAAAATGTATTAAAAGATTAATATAAGTATGAAAAATAGGTTACGCTTATAATCAACTATAAAAGATTTTGGGTTAATAGCGTTGGTTTCAAATTTTCATTTAGTAGCTGAAATTTTACATCTTCGAATAATTATCAAATAAGAATTGTTACCTTGTTTTATTAACTTTTACTAATAAAATAACCATTATACTTTCATTTCAATAAGGTATTACTAGTTATCTCACCATGCGTTGCACGGGTAAAATACGCCCAAAAATACTAAAAAAGTTGAAGTTAAATATATTTCTTAGAATGAAATATATATTAATATATAGGACGTCTTAAAACTTAAAATGTATTAAAAGATTAATATAAGTATGAAAAATAGGTTACGCTTATAATCAACTATAAAAGATTTTGGGTTAATAGCGTTGGTCTCAAATTTTCATTTAGTAGCTGAAATTTTACATCTTCGAATAATTATCAAATAAGAATTGTTACCTTGTTTTATTAACTTTTACTAATAAAATAACCATTATACTTTCATTTCAATAAGGTATTACTAGTTATCTCACCATGAGTTGCACGGGTAAAATAAGCCGAAAAATACTAAAAAAGTTGAACTTAAATATATTTCTTAGAATGAAATATATATTATTAGGAAGTCTTAAAACTTAAAATCTATTAAGAGATTGATATAAGTATGAAAAATAGGTTACGCTACGTCTAGACATAAATAATTACCTCTCATCTCACTATATGGTAATAAATTTTATTGTTGTTTACTTAATTTAAACCAGTTATATACCCGTGTGTTGCACGGAATTGAATAATTAGCAAAAGAAGAAAATGCGTGATAATTTAAAAAACTAAATTACCACAATTTTATTCTTTAATACTCACTCATATACACATGTTACTAATATACTTATATGCATAAACATAATTAAATTGAAATGTACAATGCTTTTGCTTGACACAAAGCTAATTAAATTGTCACTCATAGAACAATACTCTTAACTAACAATACTCTTAACTAATGAAAATGAGAATTATGAGGAATTTTTTAATACAAATTTAATTTTACTCTGAGTATGAAAGCTAAGAAACCATTGAAAAAATAAATAAAAAATTTATATAACTCCAAAATTACCCTACACCCACATCTTTATTCACTAAACATCAGTGGAAGAACTCCAAAAACACATTTAGAGTGTGTATGATATTCATTTATCAAAATGAATTCTTTTCGACATTCATTATTCACCACATATTCTTGGAAAAATTATTTTTCGCGTTTCCTCATCTAGTGCTATATATGCTCCAAAGAAATGATTATTCACTAAATACATTCTAAAAAGTTTAAAAGTAAACAGGAAAAGACCTAAGGCAAATATATTACAACAAATGATAAATTCTACATGATTTACCCCCTAACATTAATTATTAACCACTTTCCACTCTAAAAAGAATTAAAAGAATTTTTTATTTTTATTCTAAATCTCATCATCATCATCAAATATTATCACTATTGTATCGCTTCAACTTACATTTTTACCGATATAGGTTACTTAAAAAAAATAAATTAAGAAATGTAGTAAACATATTGAATCAATGTAAAAGTTTTGAAACTGGTTTAATTTTACTTTATTACTGCATGTGTCCCAAAGAGATGTTCCAGTTTTTCTTTTTTGTCTATCCCAAAATATTGTCAAGTTTTCATTTTTAAAAGTAGTTGAAATATTAGCTCTCTTATATGCCCCTATTTAATATGTATTGTTATCAAAAAAATAAAATTACTAAACTGGAATAATTAATAAATAGAAGGGTATAATTGAGAAATGATGTTAAAATTTACTTTTGCAATACTAGTAAATGAACTTTTCTTAATCTATGTAAAATAATGAATAAGACCATCTTTTTGAGACGGAGGTAGTATTATTATGCCATTAATCTCATGAGTAGATACTTAACTAAAATGAGAAGGGAGTCCCAATACCCTAATACTTGAATTTTGTCAGTCAACTGTTCGAATTTTCTCTTTTTATAAAAATAACTCCCTCTACTTGAAGGAGAGGGAGTTGCCAATGTGGATGTAGAGGGAGTTGCCAATGTGGATGCCAAGCTAGAGGGGGAGGGAACTGTTTTAAAAATTAAAGGGCCCCTCACGTTAAAATCAATCCCCCAACGTCCCGCCCCCAAATCCTAAAATTGATCTAGCACCATACATATGGCACAGTATAATACCATATGGTCTATGTGGTGTGTATCGGGGTGTATCGTGCCATATGTATGGTGCTAGAATGGGACTACCCTAAATCCACCCCAAAATTCAGGTGAAACTCCTCCCTCTAAAAGATTCAGCCAATTCCCCATCCTGTCCCAAATCGAGCCGACTGATCTTCCCCTCCAAAACCACTGTCGGCGAGCAACCCCCCACGGATACCGCCAGCCCACCCCCGATGTTGAGAAGCAAGAATAGCACAAACGTTACCCCTGCCATCACTGTCAAACACCACGACAATCAACAGCCCCTCAAGAACCACCTCCAGCTAGTTCTGTCCACCATTGTCATGCATCATCGTCCGTGTGAATGTAAGTAGTTCCGTCCAGTTAGTGTTAGAAGTGTTATTTGGTTAAATAATTTTTGTTATGGGTATTTTTGGTACTTTAGCGTATTAGGTTACAGTTTAAGGTTTGTCTTATTTTATTTTAAATAGTTATCGTGCAACCATCTTATTATTATTGAATATGAAACACTTTTATTTTTCACATGGTATCAGAGCATTCAATTTTGGGCTAGGTCCATCATTGCTTCCATTCTCCGGCGAGCGGCATTGTGCCGCTCGTCTGGCAAATTCTTTGTTTTCTTTCTTTCCATTATTGTCTTTGATTTCTTCGTTTTTCTGCTGTCTTTTCAATTCTTTCCTGGCACAAATTGCCTTCTCTCTTCATTACGATGCCGCTATTCAAGTTTGATAGGGGGTTTCTTGGGATGGTGAGTAATGAGGTTTTTGTTTGCTTTCTGGCGGCAATAGTAGGTATCAAATGTGTACCTTATATATGATTTAGAGTGATTTTGTTTGTGGTTGACGCTCTTCCGATGTGAATTAGTGTCCATATATTTGGAATTGTCTCTCTAATTTGGTCCAGTTGATGTTTGGAATTGGCCAATTTGGTCTAGTTGATATCTGAAATTAGAATTTGGTTCTCTCTTCTTATTTCTCAATTTTGGTATCCGGTATATATGGAATTCATTGTTGGGTTTGGATCTCTTTCCACAACTGAAGACTATACACTAGGATGGTTGTTTTCGCCTATCATGAGGAAGAGTTCTCAAGTTGAGCTCAAAGACTGCATGACCCGCCTCAACCCTGCTTAGAGATGAAGTGTCAAAAACTAGTGTGCTTTGTTTTGTTTCTTGAGAAACTCTTGATGATGACCATCATGAGTTTGACACAGGATGTTAGAAGTGTTATCTGGTTAAATATTTTTTGTTATGGGTATTTTTGGTACTTTAGCATATTAGGTTACAGTTTAGAGTTTGTCTTATTTTATTATAAATAGTTATCTTATAGCCTTCTTGTTATTACTGAATATGAAACCCTTTTAGTTTTGGGGAATTTGTTTAAGAGACCAAGTCAAAAGAAGTCTTCATTTAAAAGACCATCGCACCATAAGTTTTAGCCAACTAACCATTCCATTTTTAAAATAATAAAAATTCACAAAATATCTCCTTCTACTTAACAACATTAACAGACGACTTGCAGTCACCCAACCAAGCTCTCGTGAAAATACAAGCGAATCATCGCGCGCGAAACTCTACTTCAAACCAGTGGCATTGATGAATCTGATTCTCACAATCTGGTTAAAGAAAAGTGGAAAAGCTCCCCAATAGTCAGTCCATGATCTTCTCAGTGGTTCATTCATAGAGGTATGTGGTTTTTCAAGATCTAATAAGATGAATATAAACTCATAGTACCAATCTTCCTACTCTCTATTGATCTCTTAAATATTTTTGGTGATTGAGTGTGGGTTTTGTTGATCTGAGAGTGGTTTTCTGCGTTAAATTGACGTCACGGCATGGATGCTGTGATTCCAGTTTAAAGTAGTTTTTACATCTGCTCATTTTTGTAACATTGTGTAGTTTGTTGGGATGCTGGTTTAGGTTACAATTGTCATATCTATCATTGCTTCGTGGTATGAGAAGCTTTCCATACACAAAAACTCCCATACCTGTCATGGTTAGACCAAGCAACCTGTACTGCTTAGATTAGATGGTTAGCTCAATCAGTGATAATATTTGTTAGGCTTCTTCTAGAGAAGAGTCAGTGTTATTATCTTGTATGCTCTAGAAATAGGATTAGACAACGTAATAGACAATCATGTTTGATAGATATGGGTGGATAAATTCTGGAATTTCTAGTTAGAATAGGATTGTTTGACGACACGTGTGGGAACATAATTTAGGAATGAAAATCCATGGAAATTATGGTGTGATAGATCAAAATGGAGAACGAAATAGTATTTTGAACTTTTAGTTTGATTTACAATTGGTGTTCAACTACTATAAAGATGTGCTTCAAGGTTTAACTTATAGAATGAAGAGGAGTTTGCTTTGAGTAGACTTTATCTACAAATCTAAATAGGTCTTTGTGCAAATATTTGATCTTTATTCTTAATAAGTGTCTATTTAACATAGATTGCTATTACATTTTTTATTAGTAAATGGAAACATGAGTATTTAACATGCTGGATGAAAAACAGCTAAAATGTTTTGGTAGACGGAGATAGTATCCTAATAGTTAAGATGACTTGCTCCAAAAAATAGAAAATGTATGAGATGAGTCTCCAGGTAGAAATCTACCTAACAAGAAAACTAGGTGGTGGAATAAAAAGGCCCATATAAAAATCTAAAATACAGAAAATGCCCTAGAGCTTAAGAAAAACCAAGAAAAGCTAAGCTCGGTTCATGTAAAATTATTGAAATCTAACAAAATCCAAAAACTGGAGGCAGCATTCCAATCTTCCTTAGTTGTCTTGAGGGATTTGTCCCTCTTCCCAGTATCTGGTTTGATTGAGTGGATCAGCAATCACATAATCATTCTATTTTCCAAATCCCCAGATGTTAAAATTGTAACTATTTGATGTTGGAGGATCTGGGAGGTATGTTGTTCCCCTACCTTTGATTGTTAATGTGGCTAATTGGAACAATTGAAGATTGGGCACTTTACATAATTACCTTACAAGCATCACTTGAATTGATATTTATGGCTAAAAGAATTGGGCCGTAAAAATATGGAAAATTGATTGGAAAAAAAGGGGGTCAATTGCATGGGATTGCTGTGCATATAATCAACACCTATTTCCAAACTTTATTAGGATTTTCTTTCATTGATTCTTTTGTTTCCCCTATCTGAAAAATGATTTTTTTAATTGGGAAAAATGAAAATTTTTAATTCATCATATTTGTATATGTGAATTTTTAATTAAGTGTGATTTTTAATTAATCAAGTATTTGGATATGTGTCGTTTTATTGTAAACATCTATGTAGTTATCTTCTTATATAGTTCTCATGTACTAGGTTTTGTTAATAAGAAAAATTGTGAACTAAGAAACCAACATTTATTCATTTCTTGTTGTAATGCAGCTATGGACAATGGGGATACGTTGTATATTTCAATTTCTCAAGGTTGTGAGTTTGTATAGGAAAGTGACGGTGGATGGAAATTGAGGTCCACGGCAGATTGCCCTTTACTAGTCGATCATGTACTTGTCTCGAAGAATTTCATTATGTTTTTTATTTCTTTTTTTTTTTTTTGATATCCCTATTGACTTCATAAACCAATATGCACTAGAGTTATGCATTTACTCTCTTTGGTATACTTTCATTTTCTTTGTATAGAGTTGGGACTCTAGTGTTTCGTAGTTCCAAGTCCATTATGTTTGTCTCTATGAAGAGTTCCAATTGAATTGTCATGAGAACAACTGTATAGGAGCGAATAAATATTTTGGAAATAGGGTATAACTGACAAAGATATATTCCTGTGGATCACGGTATTCATGCAGTGATGGGCAATACTATAACTGCAAAAGTGCAGTGATGTGCATAATTGCATAGTTTTGTGCCTCTCATTTAACATGGATGCACCTACTACTTTTTTTAGGCATATTCTGTTGAGTTTAATGTCCTTGGTGTGTGTGTATATGTAGCGACCAAGAAAACTTAAATTTAATTTTATGACTTTTCAACTCGTGTCCCTATGACTTCTTTGACTTTTCAAACTTTTATCTACTCTTCTAGCCGAGTCGAATTATATTATGAGAATAGAAAATTACATAACTTAACAAAAGTTCAAATTTGACCTAAATAGTTCAAACTTATTAAACTAAGTTCTATCGAATTAATTTCAAGAAATGAACCAACTTATATAACATTTCACCAATGCCAATCGAATCTTCAAAGTTATATAAATCAAGATGGCAACTTCTAATTAGTTTCTAGTGCACCAAAACTTTCAAAAAAACCAAATTCTTAGTCCCTAAAACTTTTCTTTCACCACACTAGATAAAGCCCCTAAAGACTTCATTTTCACACCCTAAGCTCATTTTATCCCATAAACAGGTAACACTCTCCCCCTTTCTTCTTCTTCTTCTTCTTCTTCTTCTTCTTCTTCTTCTTCTTCTTCTTCTTCTTCTTCTAACAATATTAAATTTCTTGGCAAGAAAAACACCTAGCTCCTAGAACAATTCAAGAATCCAACAAGAAGGTAATCATCAAAGCCCTTCTCTCTTTTTTTTTTTTTTTTTTCTCCCTAAGCAAGTATCATTCTAGTGCTCACATTTAACAAACTAGTCATGTACTACATATATCATTCAAACTATATTAACTAGGAAATTCCAATATATATATATATATATATACACACACACACACAAAAATGGATTCTTTCAACACATTTCACACATACATTATACTATCATCATCCTCATAAACCATTAAAAAAAAAAATCTGAAAATGTAGGTTCGGTCGAGCAAGCCAAGGACTGAATAATGGGTCATCCTCATTTCTCCTCCAAACTTCGCAAAGTTAGAGTCTATGGCTTCCTCTCACTGCTAGGAACACGAATTTATAAATATTTTGACCGGAAAACCATCATACTCGCCGGAAAAGCCCCAGAACCATCCTTCTATCTTTCCAAAAACTACCATAATACCCTTAAAAACTTACTTCTATGGGCAGAGCTCGTCGAGGGCTTTCCTTTCCACCTATTTTCGCTTCGATTTGCTGGAGTCTCGGTCAGAAAATTTGGCTTCAAAGATCCCAACCATGTTTGAATCCCTCTGTACGTTCTTTGTGATTCTCCAATGTGTTTCCAAAAGAAAATAGATCCAAATTATTAACCATTGGATATTGCATTTTAATCCCTAAAAGATTTGAAAATGTGTAAATAAGTCCTAAACTATGGTCAACTATAGTCTTGACCCCAAGAATGTCTAAGATATTTAAGTTAACCCAAAAGTTATTATCTAAATTTAAGTTGGACCCCAAATATTTTAAAAAATTAATTTCAGCCCCCTAAACTTTCAAATTTTATATAATTGGTCCTTAAACTTTCAATTTTAATCACATAAGTCCTTAAACTTTTAATTCAACTAAAATTGACCCTCAAACTATTCAAACATATCAAATTAAAGTCCTCAAACTATTATAATTATTCAATTTAGCCCATAAAGAATTTAATTGCTTCATAAAGGTCCTAAATCATAAACCAATCAAATTAATTGTGAACTCTAACACTTATAAGTGATCAATTAAACCTTTATACATTTTAAGACTCCAAAATCTTAACACTATAACTTTCATAAACATTCAATTAAGTCCTTAAAGTTTAAGATTCTCCTTCCAATGATAATTCAAACATACGAAATCACTTTAAACTTTCATTTGCTAGACGAGGGCGCTTTAAGTTCCAAGTTTGAATAGCACTGCTCGTGCAACATTTCAAGCAAACTCTTTCAAGACTTTTGAGGTGGGGTTTATATTGTGCAAATTTTAGTTGATTGATCCTTTCATTTTCTTATGTGTTAATTATAGTTGTGACTTGAATGCATGAAAATATTTGCCAGAGACCACAAATTGGTTCGGCGTCAAAAGTAGGCTCTTGGGATAGCCCACTGTCCAATTATGATACTAGCGCTATGTATGTTGTCAGGGATCGCAAATTGGTGTGGGGTCAAAAGAAGGCACTTGGGATAGCCCACAATATAACTTTAAAAATTTTAAATGTTTAAAGAATAGAGTTTATGATTATGATCACATATTTGGATTGACATGAATTAATTGACTTGTCCCATTGAGTACAATATTATTACGCTCACCCCGACTTTCCCTCCTTCCATGTTAAGGGGCCGGCTGTGGTCGAGGCGACGAGCAGGTCAACTAAATATTTTGACTAAATGATTATATATTGCCCTTTTGCTAAATACTTTATCGGTATTATATTTTGAAAAATTACTTTTGTTGACAACTATAAACATGTATTTTAGGCATTATGTAATTGAAATGATCATCATGTTTCCGCACATATTCTATCCTTATTAGTTTATCAATTTAAAAAAATTACTCTTTAAATTCAAAAATAAAAATGCGACTTTTAGTAGCATTCCAAACTTTAAGAAATTGGGGCGTTATAGTGTGATATCAGAGCAAGGTTTACCTTTCTGTAGACTCGCTAAAATTTCTCAATTTTATATAGTTGAAATTTTAAAGCTTGAAATATTTCACTAGATTTTCTGTCTGCTCTCGCTGCGCCGTGCTGACTCTGGAAAGGTAAAATATTTTAAAAGAATTTTATTGATTGAAGTTAAAAGATTGTCTCTGGATACAATGATTTATGATGTAACTGCATTTATGTGTATACGAATTTACCGACGTGAAAAGTTATGAACAACTTGATTTATTATTCTACATGCCGTTTGAATGTTTTGGAAAGAAATATTATATCCACATAGTTTAAATCTTTTGTGATATTATGTTGTATGATTGAGCATGTGATGCTAGGATTTAAATTTTCAGAAAATATTATTATTTTAGTCCTCGGAATTAAGCTAAAATATGTAGAAGAGGAACTAATGGACTTTGTCTTTTCATAAATGGTAGGTGGAATGACAAGCACTCTTCGGACATGTAGGCACCACTCCTGGATCGAGGGTCACACTGTGGGCCATCATGCTAGAGAATTATTGGTGATGTGGCAAGAGCTGTAGAGTATGGAATACTCTGTCACCCACTAGGAGGCAGCTAGATGCCTCGTTGCTTTTCTGCCGCCATATTGGCAGCAGGTGGCCGAAGCATTATTTCAGGAGAGAGTCATTGAGGAGTCTTGGCTACCTCCCACTATTGACTACCCTGCTTTCACAGCCGCTGTTGTAAGAGAGTGGGATAGGTTCGAGGCTCAGCACCCCGCGGTCCCTAACCACGTGGAGATGATTGTACCGGCTGATGCTCCGCCACTCGACTCAGATTCCGAGATGGCACTCCCACCTAACGATGAGATGCCTTTTAGCTCGAGCACCACCGAGACAGCCCCTTGTAAGAGGGCTAAGGCCGATGAAGGGCCGAGCTATATGAGGGAGAGTGATACCGATGAGGAATAGTAGCGTTAGGAGCTTGTAGGCTGACTAAGGATTAAACTGACATTAAGTGGGATCTTTTGTGTTTGTGAGAGATGAACTCGTATTGCAAATTTATTACCCATTTTGTTAAGACTTGGATGTAATGATGTTATTAATTTATATTGCACTTTTATGCTATGCTATGTTATATTAATGTCTTTGTGGATGCGTATTGTGATTGGTTCTGTCCAGTAAATTCTAAATTGAATTCGTATTTGGGAGTTAGGAAATGGTACGTTGAGGGCGACCACGTGTCCAGCCAGCTTCGAGTATGAGCGGTGATGCTACCCTTTTATGAGACTTGGTTAATGCTGTTCAAGGGCTTAACCGAGGCAAGG
Source organism: Nyctanthes arbor-tristis (assembly GCA_963692815.1). NCBI lineage: Eukaryota > Viridiplantae > Streptophyta > Magnoliopsida > Lamiales > Oleaceae > Nyctanthes > Nyctanthes arbor-tristis. The sequence goes on along the minus strand of CAVNYN010268743.1, from coordinate 295 downwards.
GCACATCTACCCCCACAAGATCCCTCTAATTTACTCAACCCTTCGAACCATGCTAAACACAATAACAATAACAACACTGGCATGGTTATAGAGCAGTTTCGTCGATACAAACCACCGTCTTTCAACAGTAAGATTGGCGCCCTAGTAGCAGAAGAATGGCTTAGAGCATTGGAGCGGGTTTTCAAACACATAGCTTGCTCAGATGCTCGTAAGGTATCTTGCGCTGAGTTCATGTTGGTAGAAGATGCTAGCCACTGGTGGGAGTCGTACTCGCGCACGAGAACTGAAGCGCAGC
>CAVNYN010268742.1:0-34810 GCA_963692815.1 Nyctanthes arbor-tristis | reverse complement strand
ATTTCAGTTTTCTGTTTTGAATTTTTTCCCCTGTTTTCAGTTTTTTACGCTGAAAACACTAAAAATGGCAAGTTCTTGTCCCAACGCGTTTTTTAACATACGAAACTAAACACGTTTTTCAGAACTGGGACTATAAGTAATTTCAACAGTTTTGATTAGTCTTATTATTGTTTACCTTCTTGACAATTGTGAAGAGAACATTGCCTGCGAAATCCATGAGAAGAACATGACTGCTCTGTTTGTGATTATAGTTGTCGACTCGGTAAACGAGTTGGCCATTGGAATCAAACACAGTGCAACCATTGCTGTGCAGAACCAGAGACTTCATCCAGACAGTGAATACTTCTTGTTTAGATGAAGTAGAAGCAGTTAGGGTCTGGGGATGCACTTTTGCCATGCAACAAATTACAAACAATTGATTATGTGCCCTATATAATATATATATATAGAGAGAGAGAAAGAGAGAGAGAGAGAGAACTTATAAACTTGTAATCACCTATATATCAAATAATATAAAAAAAGTCTAATTTAAGCATTAATTTAGATTAAATGACTATTATAAAATGGTAGCAACATAGACAAAAGTCTTGAGTTCCCGTCTACATATCACCCACTTAAATTAAATAAACGAGTAATACTATTCTTCTTTTCTTCTCTAGAGAGAAGAATCTCTACTTGATGTGGCAAGAATTTGGTTTTAATTAAATGATAAGACCAATCAAGTTTATTGGCATGAGTCATATGAGTCCAACATTGTTAGCCTTATCATTTAGTACCACCAAAAAATCTCCAATAGTGATAATATTATTGCTATAAATGAAATGTGCGCATGTTAGAAAAATGAATCCCGCTTATATATATGTAAGGGAGTGTGTCAAAGATAAAACTAGTATATTGTTATACATGGTGGAATCGAACTATAAGATTAGAAGAGAGAAATGAAAATTTGTTAAGCATGGAACGTTTGCTTAGATTAGACGGACAGACAAACAAAAACCTTCCGCAAAGTCTGTTATAAACTTGTATACCACTCTTGCGGTGGAATTTGACTGTAAAATTGGAATGAAATGAAATGATTTGTGAAAGACTGAACTTTTAAGAAGAGGATGAACAGACAACCATTTGTCACAATTGCAATCACTTGTGAGTGTTGACTCCATTCTCTTTGGCTGCATGTGTGGAGATGAATCTTTGACTATGAAACAAAAATAGAACTTGCAATGGGGGAAGATGCATTGCACTATCTTTCTTGGCGCTGTACCATATCACTTGAAACATTTTTCTCACCCATTTTTCACATTTTATTCATAAAAATATGCGTGCGTGTATTTCATTGTTAATTCTTTATGTCCCATTCTAAGAAGATACAGGAATCTGTTGTTGACAGCTCGAGAGACAGGTCTGAAAACACCAACTTTTTTTTTTTTTTTTTCAAAACTTGAAAACACCAATCTTAAAAATACTAAAAACTCTTACTATGGTAGCGTGGTTTTATTGGATCCAAGTGACTTCATCATCCCCTTCCTCCGATATATAGATCTAAATTGCAAATACTTAGAGATAATCTCATTTGCATGTCCTGTGATAAAGTTATAAGATTTTAAAATTTTGAAGAACTTATGGTGTTGTATAAGTAACAAGACTCTAATGGAAAATAGATACTTTTGGCATTTAATTACTTATAAATTAGTTCCACCAAAAGTAAGCTCTATCATATGTTTGATTTGAGTGGAACTGAGACTAGAAAATGTGAAACTGTCCAGAAAATAAAAACTTATACCCCCAGTAAAAGAAGGTAGCCATATAATGTAAGCTAAAATGTAGGGAAAAAATTCCACTAATAAATGTCAATCAAACTTTAGTCGAAAAATAACATTCTCTTACAAAAATTGGTACAAGAGCTAAAAGCATGGCCAACGAGGATGTTGGATCCTTTGAGGTGGGTTGGCTGTAATAACCTTAATCTCAAATCATTTGGACAGAGTTAGACTCACCCCAAGTGGTATGAGATCTTTTGGGTTAAACTCAAAAACAAAATTGAACGGGCAATATTATACAAAAATGGATTGATCAGTTACATGTATCCAGGTTTGTACAACTTAGACATAATCGTATTATATTGTAATCTTATCTATTACTTAAAAGGAATAGATTTAAACCTTGTGATATATTAACCATTATCTTTGTTCTTGTACAACTATATATTTGTTAAGCTAAAAACCAGTTATAATTAATTAGAATTGATTTCTTGAATCATTCAAATAGTCGGCCTTTTTTTACATGAAAAAAGAGTCATTGTCTTATCACTTTGGTGACTTCATGCCTATGCCAATTACCATGTAATTAGCTTTTTAGGGTCAACTGTCTTAAGTTACGGTTTTTGCATTTCCATTGCTTCTCTGAATTTTTGAAATTTCATCTTCGAAAGTGATCCATTATATAGAATTGTGTAGTTTTAAATAGTGAAATAATTAACCATTGAAAGCTTTTTTTTTGACGTGATATCCATTGAGGCCAATTCTTTATTGGCTATTTAATTCATTTGACATATTTATCGACATAACTACTTTTTGATTGAGATATAGTTTCTTATATCTACTCAGGAGGAAAACTATAGGTTGCAGATTATTGGCTTTGAAAGATTATATCTTGAAGGAAAAATAGGTTGTAAATTCATGGTTTAGTGATGCTAAAAGGAAAAATGAAAAAGAAAAAAATGCAATTGAAGTTAGAGAGAAGTTGGGGTAATCTCAAAATGACACCTCAATTTTCAACCTTTGGTTGTGAAAGATGAAAACAAGCTAAAAGCTTCACAGATTCCTCAAATGACATTGACTATTTGTCGTACATTTCTCGAACTAGCTTGTACTTGTTTTTATGTGGCTCTTTTGGTAGTTAAAAATTGTTAAGAGAGATTGTGATCAGGTTTAACTCAGTTCAACATCTAATTAAATACCAATATTTGTGTCTAATGTTCACATAATCACGGCTTTCTTTTTAGTTTATGTCTTCATTTCATATGAAAAATTATAGGCATGTTGTTTGTTGTTTAAACTAAAGCCCGTACAAGTTGATTTTTCTTTAATGAGCTTTTTGAACTTTATTTGATTGATGGGGCTTAACTCTGTCATTCCATTTTGGATAAGTGTCTTCCATGTAAGAAGGATATGTCATGGGTCCACTTTGTTTTGCTTCTATTTATATTTTTGCAAAAAGGTATTCTAGTTTAATGATGTAATTGCCAGCTTCAACTAATCAATGATAAGATGTTGATATAATAACATGATGACTATAAAAAATATACATTGCAATAGATATGATGTTAGCCTAGATAGATAGTCAAAAACTAATGAGAACAAAATGGATAAGAAATAGAGCTCGTTAGAGATTGGCTTTGCTTCTGATTCAATTTTTGCTTTTCGTAAAAGTACTTCTTAAGAAAGTTTTCATTAAGAAATTATGGTTTTAAAAATTACCTTCAAACAGATTCAGCAAGAGCTTGTTGGTTTCAAGAGCTGCTTTTAAAAGTCATAGCCGGGGACGGAGACCGAATTTGTACTCAGTGGGTGCGAAACAAGAAAAGTACAATTTTAAAATAGTCATGAATATAATTTACCAATCTTTTAGAATTGTTTCCTACCATTTTTCATATTTTGATAACGTTGTATGATGGCCTCATTTTCAATTTCCTAGAATACATCTTTTTCAACATACACAACTAAATGATGTAACACATCAATTCACCAAAGCAACTAAGCAAGTCAGACATAAGATAAGGAAAAATCGAAGCAAAAAAAGCCAAGATACCCGTCTATCATCCTTTGTACTGAACAGCAAAAGCCTAAAATACTTAAGAATAGCCATAAAAATAGAAGAATAGACGAGAAAAATGGAGAACTTGAGCGTGACTGCCGTTGTTCATGGATCACAGTTGCCGGCAATTCATCTCTACAGTGTTGAATGTTAAAATTTCATTTGACTTTTGCCACGAAAATTGTCGAAAGCTTTTCTTCCTATCCTATTTAGGACGTTTGACACTTTTCTTGAGAAATGAGGCTTCAATTTAATTATTGAAATAGACAATATGGCAAACATGAGATGTATGTGAGTATTTAAGTAATTGGGTTAGGTTATTATCTATTAGTCTTGAGTAATAAACTGAGTTAAATATTCTTTTGGGTTTTAATTTGAAAGCAAACAAATTTATTTATTTATTAGTAATTTTTCCCCTAGAGTTCAGTGGGTGCAGTTGCACCCACTAGTGATAATGTAAGTCTGTCCCTGGTCATAGCAAACTCGAAACCATAATTCTCGCATTGAATAACAAATCGTTACAGAATTCTGAAGTTGTATGTTTCTTCATTTTATTTGTTCTCTGTTACTTTTTGGAACGGGATGGTAACAAGGCGAGTTCAAAACCGGTCAACCCTACCCCAGCCCATCCTTTTGAGTCTTAAGATTGCCGTATTTCCTCTCTATTACTTTAAGATTAGGGATGGTAAATATGGCGAGTTCAAAATAGGTTTTGAGTTAATTGCCGCATGTGCACTCATGACTGTATCAAGCAGGACAGCTATCAAAACCTACCAATGTATTTTTAAATTATTCTCTTTAAAAAAAAAAAAAGAAAAAAACTCAGTTTTACGATAGTTAGAAAGGAAAAGACAATATTATAAACTTAATATTTCTCGTGTAGTGTTAAACGCTTACTTGTTTTGGGACATCTCCAGCTTGTTTGGTCCGCTCTCTTTACAATTCCCAGACAATCCTAACTTAAAGTATAGTCAAGTTATAGTGCCATACGTATGACATAATACAGTGCTACATGACCATATGTGGCGTGCATCAAGACATGTTACATGAGAAATCACAACCAGGTACACCACATGACCGTGTGGTATCATATGATATTATATGTATGACACTAGATTATTTTTAATTTTAAGCAACAAACAGAAAGTGAAATCCCAAGTACTAACTTCGTGTTTCATTATCATCAACGAGCACAATTCGATGTCTAATCCCATGCTAGTATGCTCCCCTTCTCATGACCACCTTCTATTAATTCATTTTTATAAATCTCCAGTAATTTTCATGTTGTCAATATTTATGAATATTGGAAAATGACTACACTAAACAGATGATAATAATAATAATAAATATAATGAAAACAGTAAAGCAACTAGGCATGTTCATACAACTAGCTAGATATAAATTGTTGGATTAGTTTGTTTGTATAGATAAATGTACATATGTGTTTATAGAAAGTGTGCAGAATTACAATTTCACCTCATATTGTGTAATAAAAGAAAGAGAGAATACATAGATAAAATTATAATTTTATTCCCTATCTGTAAACTTATTTACACACTCATCTGTACATATATATAACATCACTCTAAATTGTTTATACGTAATGAAAATTCAGTTCCACATTACACACCATATGGGGTTTGACTAACATGCATCTTATAGGGAAACCCAAATAATAATAATAATAATAATAATAATAATAATGCCCTTAGTGTTAGAAAATGCACCTACAAACTGAAGTTTTCATCAATGCAAAAACTTCTAGTACTCTAAAAAAAATAAATGATTAAGAGTTTCTAACTCTTAGAGTAGTATTTTTAATGTGAGAAAAAACTAAAATTTGAGTTTTTTTTTTCCTCGCTAACTCAAATAGTATTGGAGAGAAAAACCTTTCTGTTTTTGGTGGGGGTGGATAAATAGAGGCCCCTTTGACTCTTTCCCACTCAACTTTTTTCCAACATTAACAGATATGCTCTAAAGAAATTAAATTTGCAAGATTGATCACGTTAGCACAATAAGCTTTCTTGGAAAGAAAAAGAGCATAAATTTGCCTCAATTTTGATTTGGGTGCACCTACAAACAAATAATTACAGCTCAAGAAACAATTCACGACTTTATTTTCTGAATCAACGCAATCAAAACCCTAAATTAGCAAGAAAAGCGTTTAAATAAGCACCCTGATAGACTACGGACTCCAAACATGCTATTCATTTGCAGTCTTGCAAGTTTGATATAGGTGTACTAGCCGACGAATATATGTTGCTTTCAACTTAACTGATTTGAAGAGAACTATATTATACTTTGACAAGAACATATTTTTACAATTTCTGTCACTAATCTCATATCTCTTAGTTCATTTTTTATATGTATAGTAATTTTCATATGGTCCTATGGTCAATTATGAATATATATTGACAGTGACTCTCTGCTAAACAGATGATAATAATAATAATAATAATAATAATAATAATAATAATAATAACAACAACAAATGAATTACAGCAATTAGGTGTATTCACACCCATAATGTATGCGAAATGTTTATATAAAAATAAAAATTGAGTTCCTAGTACTCCTCGAAAAGGACGTGGACGAATGGAGGAAAGAAAGTGATAAGTGCTTGAAAGCTATTTTAGCTTAGCTGGTAAAATTGAAAAGAGTATCGCTACTTGTTTTTAAAAAAAAAAAAATCTTTCAAAAAATGCTTGACAAAACACGTTTTATCTCTAGAGTATTTTTTTTTTCCTAAAAATCGATTTCTAAGAGCTTGCGACAACGCGGAAATTCAATCGCAATGTTCAGAAATCACAGCAAGACTCATACAGTGGACCCCACTCCAGATGGGCTAATTTTCGATGAGCACTGCACTTATTTCTTAAAATAAGCACCACATCACATGAGAGATGGTCCACATGTAGCAAACTCATTATTGTGAGGTAGTACTCATTTTAAATAATGACCTCGGTGCTCATTGGAAAATTGTCAATGGATATATAGGTTTTAAATATCAAGGCAATTTTAGTTTGTCTAAATGCATCATGGACTTATATTTCATGAAATTAAATTATAAGTAACATAATTGACAAAATATTTTTTTTTAGTTCCTGTACAATTCTCATGGTTGCAATCAGAAATATCCAACTCAATTAAGAAAACCGGCATGAATTTACCTCATTTTCCTGTAGACTAAATAGTATATTTGCTACGTATTGATATTATGTGACTTCGTTATAGAGTTCCGGCCTTTTTTGGGGGGAAAATAATTTCAGATTCATGAATCACATGAACTGAAAATGCATGATTTTGTTATACTTTAATAATAATAATAATTCGATCTATCTAATAATGAAAAGTTTAATTTGGAACTGCTTCGAGTGTCTTCTAATAATCCATAATGAAGATTCACTAAAAAAACAAACATACATATTTGCTGATAAATCCAGAAAATGGACCATGTCCATAATTAATGGCATTGGAGATGCTCAATAGAATTCCCGGATTAGGGATTTAAGTTAAAATCTGAATTTTGTGCCAAAATTCCCAGAGTTATGTTTTGATTCAATTCCAATCCATGAAGTTCTGTTTTATACCATTGTAGTGCTATATTTTGTTATCTTGGTTATTTTGAACCCCAACTTTCAGTACTTTTCAATTAAGCCCAAAACTTTCCTAGTGTAGTTTATTTCAGCCCAAAATCTTTTTAGTTTAGGGTTCTTGAACCCAAAACTTTTGAATAATATATTCCAGTTTGGAATTTCAAGCTTCATTCATTTTTACACTAACTTTTAAGGTTGACCATTCTAGTCCTAAATCCCTCACTTCACATTTTATTTGATTTAGTCCCCAAAATTAACTTTCTTTTTTAAGACAATCAATTTAAAATTCTAACTAGATATATGGCACGAGATTTCTTAACTTCTTAATTATACGTCCTATCTCATTTTCAAAAATGAATATAAAGTAGATTCTTTACTAAAAGTTTATTTTCAAAATGTTCGCACTAATTGTAAATATGTTTACTGTGCGCAATTCGTATTATGATTATAGTACGTGTGGATGTGATTCAAAGTATGGTATTCATCTACCAATATGCTTGAGTTTATAAAAGTTGACTAATGGATATGGGTAGTCTTAAAGTGTTGTTACTGATATGAGTATTTGATACATCTTAACTCACCAATATGGGCAGCTTACTCTCCGATATGGTTGACCCAGGAACCTAAATTATGTGTATGTTTAATTTTCATAATGCGAATTGCATATTTAAAGTGCACAGAGTTTATTGAGTGTTTACCATTCCCCAAATCATTTCAACTGTTGAAGTTGGGGTTGGCTTGGCAACTTCAACCTAAAAGTGTTGGGTTGATCTTCTCCACAATGTCTAGCACTTGCTTCCTTATAATGATATAGATGGAGAGCCTCACACTATAGATACATATTCGAGAACGAATCTCATCGACCCCGAGGAGAATGATGTGGAACGAGCAATAGCAGCATTTATGGACAAGTTTCAACAGGTGTTGCTAGTTTCACATTTAGTGTCGGTTTTAACCTATAATTATACTTTTGGGATAACTCAGCTTTGCCACTACATACGTCGCTTTTTGGGCATTTAAAACTCACTTCTACGAGTTTTTCCTTTTTTCTTTTATTTTATTTAGAGTCCATGTTTAGTTTTGACCTTTCTCCTTGAGTCCGGCCCATTTAGGGTTTGTCGCCCATTGGGGTGCCTATTTTTACGTGTTGCTTAACATTGTAGATTTTCGATTGCATTGCAATGAGACCAATTTTCACATAGCAAGGCCGAGAACAAAAGTATTAAAACTTTAAATGTATTCAGATTGTTGGTCATTATATGATGAAAAACATTTTTCTACCCGCTTGAGAGGGAAGTAAGCCTTATCTGCATACTGGTCTACCCTTGTGAGACGTGTACTCATATTCGTTGAGCATTCTTAGTGAGTGTATACAATTTTGATTTTGTAAGAATTGATTGAGAGTAGGGGGCATAACCAGTCGGTTGGTTTGGTTCTGGCACGGAACCGAAGCTGAACCGACCACAGTTGATTTCCAAACCGTTCAATTTTGGTCCTTCAATTTAGTCAGTTTTTTGCCAAAACCAACCAATTTGCACTCGGTTCGGTCAGTTTTTGTATGATTGGTTCAGTTCACCCAAGTTTTTTGCTCACCCTTAATTGAAAGAATTTGTGGCTAAAAAATAATTTCGGAAAAAGTGAATTTTTTAAAAATAATGTGTGGTAGATATTGAAAGTTGGAAAAAATTTTCATTGTCTAACTTGGTAAAAATGAAAACAAAAACATCGACTTCGTGTGGGGGCTCTGGATTTAGAGGTTGTAAGTTTGATTCCCCTATATGCAGTTCTACTTATTGTAGATTTTTTAAATTTATTATTATTGATTTATTTGTTTTATATTTCAATAAGATTTATTACACATTTGTATTGTTAAAATGCGAAATTTTACTTTCAGCCAAAAAATATAAAAAATAAAAATAATCCACTCGTTGCATTTTTATACAACTCGGGGAAAATCTACTTGACCTTGTGACACAACCTTGTCAAATATATCCTCTTGAATCAACGAATAAATACTTTCTATACATTTTGAAATCAGCACAATCAACGAATCAATGAATAAATACTTTCTATACATTTTGAAATCAGCACAATCAATTTCCAAAAGAGCAACGCAAAAATCCCAACACTCAAAATCTGTAAGAAACCGGGATTCCAATCGGCACCCCGTTAGAAGCCTTGTGGTTCGCCGGACCACCAAGCCACGGCTGCGACCAATTGGTAGCGCTGCTCCTATTCTCCCTCTGCGGCAGCTTCCCGATCACCTTCACCGACAGATTAACAATCCCATTCTTCTCACCCTTGCCATCCCTCAGCCTATAAGTCAAGAAACTCAAATAATTTTCCGGCACATAACCCCCCGAGAAATCCGACACCGGAATTCTTGCAGTCCCAATGATTTTATTACCCGAATGAACTTCCACAGTAATAAAACCGGCATGCATGGGCAGGTCCATCGTTAACTTCTGGTTCCATACCAGGTTCCCTCCGGCGCCTTCTGTGTTAACTCTGGTTGTTCTCGGATCTAACGGGTCGGATCTTACTGTCACGGAAACGTTTTTCGTAGCGGGTTGTTTCTTGTTGACCCGGATACCTTCAGCGGAAATAACAGTGACTTCAAGACCTCTTGACGGAAACTTGTCCATCAGCTGGGATTTGGTTAAACCGTTAAAGGGCTGGTTTATCGAGTAGTCGAGAGCGAATGAATGAGTTTATGAGTGCGTATTTGAAAGCTTTAGATCAGAAGAGAAATGGGATTTGTGTGTATATATAGAGTAGAAATTGAGGTGGAGGAACATGGGAAGAAACGGCAAAGAAGGAGGTGGGAAGGAAGCAGGAAGCGTTTACCGTTGGCCAAGCAAGAAATTCTGGGTGGCGCGTGGAAAAGTCAGACGGAGAATCAAATGTTTGGGTCGAATGTTATTTTATTTTTAATTAATTAATTAATTATTGGGTTGAATTTACTATTATTGTGAATTTGGGCTTATTGGGTTGAGGGGGAGAATAGTTTGGGCCTTTTGTCCTAGACTAGACTAGATGGTTAACCTTCGACTACGTCTACCAGTGCTCTTTGACAACCAGTTATAAATAGTCGACTTAAAAATGAGTAAAATGCCAATTATTGTAGTTGACACCTTATATGGATTACATAGATATGACTTAAGATATTATTACATCCATATCACTGAAAAGGTTTAAGCACTAGAATTAAATGTTTGGTGTTGTAACGCAGATAATGTGCATAATATCACCCACTGATATTGTTTGAAAATTGTGTGATGATGTGTTTATATTATAGAACATCACTGTATGGAACTTGAACTTTCCCATCTATGTTACATCTATATGAAATTTCAACCATAATGGTCATGACTTCACCTATTTATAAATTGGTTGCAAACTGATAGTTGGCTTTTTGGCCTTATTATTATTACTAATTATTTCACACGTGCGTTACACGGGATGATAATACCATATAATATAAACAATTCAAGAAGATTAAACATGATTGTATAAAAAAAGATTTTAAGTTATAATATTTGATCGTTAATGTGTGTGCGTGTATAAAAACAATATAGGTGTTACTCGTAATATGATTTATTCCATTAATAAAAATAAAAATTGGTCTACAAAAAAAAAAAAAACCAAGGAAAACATCGAAGAAAATTTTTAGAGTCTGTATTAGACTGCACGGGTGAATTTTTGATGTTTATATTAGGCTTCCATTGTATAACACACGAGAAAATATGTTACATCCGATAAACATAGCTCGAATAAATGATTCATAATAATACATGTATTACACCATTTATAGTAGAATTTGTTGTTCGCCCATTTTTAACATAAATCATAATTTTCAGACATTTTCAATTTATAACCCTCGAAATATCTATATAAAATTGTCTATGACTGAACAACAACTTTTTCTACAAAATGTACGTGTGATCTATTGACATTTTTGGTTTTTTTTAACTTTTCTAATATGTATTAATAATATCTAATTTTTCTTAACATACATCTTCTACAGACTAAATATTTTAATATGTTAACATAATTTAGTTGGTGTTTAAAGAATTAAACTGTCATAACCAATTCAAATAGAAAAATCAAGAATTGGGGAGTGCTGGAACCAATCTGGAAAGCAATTCGACATTGCGAGATGAATACGAATACGGTTCATTAGTTCATAATAAAGTTTTTTAATTATGATCCATTAAAATTTTGAACTTTTTGAAAGCTCAATGCCCATAAACTAATGCTTTATTATGTATAATACTTCTCTAAGTAACTTAATATAGACATACATCCTCAGTTCTTTTCACTAAATAACTAATGTGGGATTATCTTTTTATACCCAAAGTCATATTGTCAATGGCCCTTAAAAAAAGAATAAAATTTCAACCTTTTTTTTACTGAAAAATTCATGTGGGAGTTCAATTATAACATCTAAAAGTCACTTAATGACAATGTTATTAATGAGTTTTGCTAATTATTTAACAATTTTATAAATTTTAGCATTTATTTTTTTAAGTTTTCAATTAAAACCAGTTCAACCTCGATTAGACCGATTCAACCTTTTAAACCTTGAAATATTAGCTTTTTCAGTTCGATGATCAGTCTAGTTTTCTGAATATTAGCGAATACTGGAACCAATTCTGAAAGCAATCCGACGGTGTGAGATAAATACAGATACGGTTTACCAGTTCACAATAAATTTTTTTCAATAATGATCAATTAAAATTTTAAACTTTTTATAAGTTCAAAACCTATAAGTTAATGTCCTATTATAAATAATCCTTCTCTAAATAGCTTAATATAGACATACGTCCTCAATTGTTTTACTAAATAATCAATGTGAAATTCCCTTTCTATGTCTAAAGTCACATTTTCAATTACTCTTAAAAAAAACAAAATTTCAATCTTTTTAATGACAAATCCATGTGAGAATTCAATTATAATACCCAACAGTCACTTACTTACATTTTTATTGAGTGTTGCTAATTATTTGACAATTTTATAAATTTTAGCATTTATTTTTTAAGTTTTTAATTAAAACCGGTTCGACCTTAGTTCGACCCGATTCGACCTTTTAAACCTTGAACCGTTAACTTTTCCGATTCGATGACCGGTCCAGTTTTCTGAACATTTGTGAATACTGAAACTAATCCGAAAAGTAATCTGATGGTGTGAGATAAACGTAATATAGTTTATCGGTTTACAATAAACTTTTTTTCAATAATGATTCATTAAAATTTTGAACTTTTTGGAACTTCAAGGCCCATTACCTTAGGCCCTATTATACATAACTCTTTTTCAAGTAACTTAATATAGACATATATCGTCAATTTTTTTCACTAAATAACTAATGTGGAATTTCATTTCTATGCCCAAAATTACTTTTTCAATAGCTCTTAAAACGGGCATAAATTTTCAACATTTTTTATTGACAAATCTATATGGTAATTCAATTATAATGTCCAAAAGTCACTTAATTACACTTTTATTATGGAGTTTTGTGAATTATTTTACAATTTAATAAATTTAGCATTTATTTATTAAGTTTTTAATTAAAACTGGTTAGACTCGATTTGAACTTTTGAACATTGAACTGTTAGCTTTTACGGTTCAATGACTGATACTTTTTTTTAACATAGGTGAATACTGGAACCAATCCGAAAAGTAATCCGGCTATGTGAGATAAATACAAATATGATTCACTGCTTCACATAAACTTTTTTTAAATAATGATCCATTAAAATTTTGAACTTTTTAGAAGTTCAAGGCCCATAATCTAAGGCTCTATTATGCATAACCCTTCTCCAAGTAATTTAATATAGACATACATCCTCAATTCTTTTCATTAAATAATCAATGTGGAACTCCCTTGATATGCTCAAAGTTACATTTTCAATGGCTTATAAAAAAGAAATAAAATATTAACCTTTTTTAATAACAAATCAATGTGGGAATTCAATTTTACTGCCCAAAAGTTACTTAATTGCACTTTTATTGAGTTTTGCTAATTATTTGTTAATTTTATAAATTTTAGCATTTATTTTTTAAGTTTTTAATTAAAACCCGTTCGGCTTCGACTCGACCCGATTCAACCTTTTAAACTTTAAACTGTTAGCTTTTCTGGTTCGATGACCAGTACGATTTTCTAAACATTGATGAATACTGGAATCAATCAGAAAATCAATTTGACGGTGCAAGATAAACAAAAAAAGATTTACCAGTTCACAAGAAACTTTTTTTAATAATGACCCATTAAAAATTGAACATTTTGAAAGCTCAAGGCTTATAAGCCAAGACTCTATTATGAACAACTATTCTCCAAATAACTTAATATAGGCATACATCCTTAATCATAACGCTCAAAAGTCACTTAATTGCACTTTTATTGAGTTTTGCTAATTCTTTGATAATTTTATAAAATTTTCCATTTATTTTTTACGTTTTTAATTAAAACCGGTTTGACCTTGGTTCAACTCGATTCGACATTTTGAACTTTGAACTGTTGGCTTTTTCAGTTATATGACCAGTTTGATTTTCTTAACATTTGCGAATACTAGAACCAGTCCAAAAAACAATATAATGGTGTGATATAAATGCAGATATGGTTCATCGGTTCACAATAAACTTTGTTCAATAATGATTCACTAAAATTTTTACTTTTTAGAAGCTCGAGACCAAAAGGCTAAGGCCCTATTATGAATAATCCTTCTCTAAGTAGCTTAATATAGGCATACATTCTCAATTTTTTCACTAAATAACCAATGTGAGATTCCTTTTCTATACTCAAAGTCACATTTTCAATGGCTCTCAAAAAAATAAATTTTCAACTTTTTTAAATGGTAAAGATCAAAAAATTATAAAATTGAATATTCTTTTTCAAATTATTTTAGGTAAAAATTAATTTATTTCAATTATTTGATTAAAATCGGTCCGATAACTTTACAATGTTAGCTTTTCCGATTCGATAACCAGTCGAGTGTTCTGAACATTTGTAAATATTGGAGCTAATCTGAAAAAAATTTGATGGTGTGAAATAAAGATGCATGCGGTTCACAGGTTTAAAATAATTTCATTTTAAATAATGATCCATTAAAATTTTAAACTTTTTGAAAATTTAATATGAATAAGTTAAAGGCTTAAGGCCCTATTATGAATAACACATCTCCAAGTAGCTTAATATAGGTATATGTCCTCAATTCTTTTCATTAAATAATCAATGTAGAATTTTCTTTTTATGCTTAAAGTCACATTTTCAATGACTCTTAAAAAATAAATAAAATTTCAACTTTTTTAAACAGTAAAAATAAAAAAATTATAAAATCGAATGTTCTTTATCTACATAATTTTAGGTAAAAATTAATTTTTTTCAATTATTTAATTAATATCGATCTAATGACCTTGAACCATTAGTTTTTCCAATTCGATGACATATCCTATTTTATGAATATTGGTGAATACTGGTATCAATCCGGAAGCAATCAGATGGTGTGAGATAAATTGAAAGAAAAATTAAGAAAATCGATTGAAAATATAACTGCTCGAGATAAGAAATGGAAAGTTTCAATGTAAAGTGAAAGAGATTTGAGAAATCTTAGATAGAATGAATTCTATTAGAGGAAGGAATGAAAATCTAGATAAAAAAAGAGAGATATATCTAGATAAAATGAAATCCGATTTGATGATTATGATTAAAAATTAGAAAATATAGTGATAATAATAAGCTAAATCAAATGTATCTATAAATAATAAAATTAAAATAAAAAATAAAAACTTATAATAACATGAATGACCAAGATTGCAAGATAAATGAATAGCCGGAATGACTTTACCCGATTTAACAAGTGAAAATGGGCGGGAAACGGTAAACACGAAACTATTCTGCTTTTATGTATATATAGATATATATAGATATAGATTTTGGGTGGGGTCCAATACAATTTTGATCCAGAGACAACCAGTATATGTAGCGTCTTATTTCCCTTTACTTATTTTATGGACTCATACGTGGAGTCATAATCATTTGAATAAACTAGTGGAGGAGAATGAACCACAAAATTCGGGTCAAATATCCCAAATGGAATGTTATTGATTTGATGGTTCAAGGAAATGTATGCATTTCACTTCATTATTGATCTATTAAATGCCACTGAATCAAAGATTCAAAATTTAGTGATCAAAATTAATGGTAATTGATATTGAATGAGTTAGTTGATGTGAAATTTTGGATACTTAATTATATATAGAGTAGAAGTTTAGCGATCTAGTTATTGACAAATGAAGTTCATTAATCTAATTGCAAATAAAGTGAAAGAAGCACTCAATTGATGTAACGAGTGACCATATTATTGAATTATGTGTTTTCCTTTTAAAAAAAAGTATAACAACAAAATTACATCAACCTTAAGTTTCAAATTTTACTGTGAGTGTTGCCCGAAGCATGATCGTCAAAAAGCATTTTCTAAATTTTTAATCAATTTAAAATTATTAAATAATAATTGGATTAATTCATACCAAAGTACCAAACACATCAAATTATCAAATATTACTTTTAATTAATAACTTATTGCTATACAATTTTTATGTTTTCTACAATCCATGCATAATGGAAAAAAGAAATTTTACATATTTGAACTTTCCAACCAAAAATAAAAAAAAAACAAAAAACAAAAGGCGGAGAGATAGTGTGAAAATCATATACTATGGATACATATTTAATATGGGTCCCATAACTTAAATAAAGGGTAATTGGCGCAAATATTCCGTACCTGCTAGTTATTTTGTATAAATCGTCCATACCTTTCATTTTTTGACAATTCTATTCTCACCTTTTCATTTTTTGGTGGATTTCGTCCCTACCGTCTCCAGCCGTTAAATCCCTCCTTACCCCCTTTGGATAATTGGCGCAAACAGTCCATATCTTTTAGTTATTTTGTGTAAATCGTCTCTACCTTTCACTTTTTGGCAATTCCATCCTCGCCTTTGTATTTTTTGGTGGAATTTGTCCATGCCGTCAACCGCTGTTAAATTTCTCCATTTGTCAACTTTTATTTGTAATATTATGTATATACTTATATTTTATAAAGCCTAAATTAATATATTAATTATTATTTTTTGTATTTTTAAAAAATTAATGCATTCAAATTTAAAGACGCCAAAAACATGTTAAATAAGATTATAGAAGAGAAGTGTGTTTTATTTTATTACGTTATTTTACGGAGTTCAAAATTGAGTACTAAATAGATGTGTAGTTTCACATAAATAAAACAAACTATAATTTGATTCTCTGATAATTTTATTGCAATAAAATTATCAGAGAATCAAATTATATTTTGTTTTATTTATGCGGTAACGTTGTTAGTTATTTTACTTATTACAATTTTTTAACTACACGTTTATGTAGTAATTAATTCTGAACCCTATAAACAACATAATAAAATAAAGAATAATTATATATGGACAAAAAAGAGACAAAGAGGGTGATAAAAAGGACAAGTAGCTTATGTAATTAACATTGATGTAAATGTGACTTGACATGTTGGAAAACAAGATGTTGTCATGTGTCAATTTTGTTTAAATTTTTGTATTCCTTTTTGTTCCAATAGCATGACTCTAAAATAAAACTTACTTCTCATCTTTAATCTTATCTAGCATTTTATTGGCCTATTTAAATTTGAACGCATTAATTTTTTTAAAATACAAAAAATAATAATTAACGCATTAATTTAGGTTTTATAAAATATGAGTATATAATATGTATATATAATAATATAAATATGTATATATATATATATTCCTTCCAAAAAAAAGCATATATATATATATATAATATTACAAATAAAAGTTGACAAACAGGGAGATTTAACGGCCGGTGACGAGAGGGATGAAATTCACCAAAAAATGTAGAGGTGAGGATAGAATTGCCAAAAACTGAAAGGTAAAAACGATTTGTGCAAAATAACTGAAAGATAGGAACTATTTGCGCCAATTACCCTTAAATAAATCTCATCTAACTTTTCATCAGACATCATTAAACAACATATTTGATGTGGTATAAGTTTTTATATCATTTTAAAATCCCCGCTCCCCACCCCGTTTTCAGTTGGGTTGGTAGAGGTTGAATGTTTGAGTCCTCATAATGTTATATACTAATTTAATGTATTTTTATTAAATGATAATATTATTATTTTAATATACGGGGGGTCCCTGCCCCGCTAACGCCCATTCCCGCCCTACTAGGAAATGAGGTTGGGATAATTTCGAGTTTTTAGGTGTATTCTGCCATTCCTACTACAAATACATTAATAATAGTATTTAGATAATAAGGGTAAACTTCACAAAAGGTCTCCAACTTTTACAAAAAGTAACAATTTTATCTATAATCTTTTTTAAGCCGGTAGTTCCCCAATCTTTCAAAAATATGCATAAAAAGTTCCTATAGATAATTTTGGTCAATTTCACTGTTCATTTTTTCATAAAAGACAATTTTGCCCTTTATTTAAATTGGAAAAAATAAGAAAACAAAATTTTAAAAATTTATTTTGATTTCTCTGTTACTTTCTCTTTTACACACTTATACATATTCATCTTTATATCGTCTTCTCATCTATCCACTTAACACAACTTGTGCATACAAATTGATCAATGCATTATCTTTTCCATTTATCTACCTAACACCACCATTACTATCATAGTCACTAACAGTAGTGAACTCTCCGAAACTCAAACCTAAATAAGTAATATAATTGAGATGTAATTGATATTCAAGTTATAAAAATTGTAGTGATTAAAAATTGTACGAATTTTTTTTGTGGAATAAATTGAAGAAATGAATTACTGGTAAAAAATGGAAGGTTTTCTTTTCGCTTTATTTATGATGAAACCCTCTCATCTTAAATTTTCACGTCTACATAAAACTAAAAAGGGGAGGAAAATTCCTTTTTTATTGTCGTTAGAGGCAACTTAATTGAAGGTCTTACCTCCCCCAAAAAAAGTCAAACGAAATAGGAGTAGTGATATTTTGTACAAGATATGAGTAACTAATCAGAGAAGGAAACATAATATATTTTTTTGTTCTTTTACTTTAAATTTTAAATCTTTTGAATTTTTTAAAGAGCTTTTTGTATAAATTTTCTTTCATTTCATGCAATGTGGGTAAAATTGTCATTTTACAATTATGTAAATGTGAAAATAGATAAAAATTGTCTATATGGACTTTTGGTGCATATTTTTAAAAGGTTAAAGACCCACAACCACATTTTGTACAGGTTGGGGATCTTATGTGACATTTACCCTTAAGATAATTAGAATTAGATAATTTAGATTCTCTTTGCCGTTGGAAGCGGAAACAGAGACGAGGAAGGGAGACGTTGCGGTGGACAAAAATAAAATAAATAAAATAAGATAAAAATAAAGTTAGTTTTACGTGGAAAATGGGGAGAAAAAAGAAAATGTAACTATATGTTTATGTGATTATTACTTCATCCCTCCCATAAAAATATACCCAATTTCTATTTTTATTTGTCTCATATTATAGTCCACTTATATAAACGAGGTTGAATAATTAATTTCCTTTTCAAATAAACCCTTAGTCTAACTACTAATAAATTTGTAGTGTATTAAATTGAATTATTCATGAATAAGAGTATATTAGGGAATTGAGTGTAAATTTTGTATTTCTAACCACATTAATTCATAATTTTTAATCCATGAGATTAGTTTATATGAGCCTATTTTTATGAGAACAGATGTAGTAATTTTATTTTACGAGGGACCATTTTTTGAATTACGGTGTAGTGAGAAATTATTGATTTCAATCAAGAGGGAAAGGACTAAGGAGTCTCTAGCTTAATCAGTGACGAGGTACCAATTCTAAGCTAATATGTTCTCCAAGTGGGAGAAGGGTAAAGTATAGATGATAAGTATCCTATCTTATTCAAATTTTAGCATTCTTAATTTTATAGATGAAGATATAAAGTGTTTTTTTTAATTATTTATATATATATAATTTGGTCTGCTAGATTATGCTATTGTATGAGGTTAGTATATCTCGAAAGCTTTTACTGGAAAATTAGAAAAATGTTAAGACATATAAAGAAAAAATTAGAAAAATGTTAAGACATATAAAGAAAAAATGAGCAAAAAATGAAAAATTTAGGGAGAAACAAACAGCAAAATTTGGGTATATATACTCTTTTACGGGCCGAAATAACTACCAGGATTTGCCATTTACAGGCAAGTTAGGGTGGATAACTAGGTCGGCCGGGTGAAAAAGAAATTATTTTATTATTTCTTTTTATATTTATTAGTTTTTTAAATTCTTTTAACTTTTATTTAAGAACATCTCCAATACAAATGTGCAGTTTTATGATGACTTGTAGGAGAGATATAAACACATAAAATATATACATTTCAATTTTCTCTTTATTCTTTCTTACATTTTTCTTTCTTTATTTTATAAATTTTATTCACAATATCCTTGACATTTTCTACAACTAGACATTATCAAAGAGATTGTGGAGAAAAAAATGGAAAATAAAAGGAGAAAGATGTAAGGAAAAGGAGAAAGAAGAGAGATAATATTGAAATTTATACGTTTTATGTGTTTATTTATCTCCTCCACGTTATTGCAAAACTACATATTTGCAATGAGGATGCTGTAAAGAGTAAATGGTATAAAGATAATTTTTATAAGGTTGGGGCCTTATATGTCGATTTATAAAAGGATGAGACCCAAGGCATTGAAAGAAAAAAAAGAATAAAGACTCAACTGATATAATGTGTAAAGTTTGGAGTTCATATCTGAAATTGACCCTTCTTAAAATCATATGGGACTTCGACCAACTTATAAGCCCACCCAAAATATGCACATACCAGCCTACTGGATGCAGCAAAAGATGTCCAATTAATGTGGTCTTGATACATTAAAGAACTGTAATAAAGAAAAAATTTAGTTGGATTAAAACTTTGAATTAGAAAAATAAAAAATAAAAAAATCTACGTGAAAATACAGTGTTTGAGGCCGGGGGGCGGGGTGTGGGGCAAGTGCTATTCTTCTATCCGAACCTGTCGTGCTATATTTGACTGTGCAAGATGATTAAACTTTTGTTAAAGAGAGGGGTATTGCCTTAATCTTTGACCATAAATTTAGAAGGCAATATTAATTAGAATCATTAGCAATGAATAATTTGCTTCAATTATTAAAGGTTTTCGTTAAAATTTATCATGATTTCATATGATTTAATATTGCTTATCAAACATAACACAATCTTGTACCCTACAACGTAAAAACAAGAAACATAATTAGGAATTGCTATTTCTTTTAGAAAATTTTCCAGATGAAATTTCCTTTTTGATTGATGGGGTTTGATATGACTTTTTATCTGCATAACGAGACAAGTTAACCTCCTCATTGACAGATGAACAAATAATAAAAGGAATGCTCACAAAACTCTTACTATCAAGAATTTCATTCAAAACTCGAATTGAAAGCCCGGTTTTTAGATCCTTACATAAACTTCGACCGGCCTGAATGAGATCCTAATCGAAGTTGTTATTCACTCTTGAGTATCATAGCATAGTTTCTTTAATTAAGATCTGTACAAGTTAATAGCGGAATGTGTCAATGATTCGTACAATTAGTATAATGTGTTGAAACCATTACAATTCAAGTCCTTGAGCTCCACAACCCCTTTGTCGGCGGTTTTAGGCTCGCCCTCGATCTCGTCCGCCACTTGAAGCCAACATCTCTGGAAGAGATCGACGATCTCAACATCTCTGCACCCACAAATGACAGAATTCGATGAGTCGAGCTTTTGCAGGGCTATAGAATGAATCAGATTCAGTGAGTCTCTTGATCCCATATAAACAAACCAATGCTTTCATATATCCCCATAACATGTTAAGACTTCTTTTGACCTTAAGGTCAACTCGAACTAAGTTAACACTCTACTAGCCATATGAATAGTAGATGAAACTATAACCTTCGTACCTTGAAATAGCACTGATTTTCGGTGGTTTTTGGAGAAATCGAGGACCCTCATCGTATCCTTCACATACTATGTCTCCATTATCATCCTTGTAACAAATGATACCGGACGAAAGATCTTCGAAAACCTATCAAGAAAAATATACATCAACAAGACACAAATATGTTTGAATTTTGAAGAACCATAAAAAAAAAAAAAATATATATATATATATAAAAGAAGAGATCGAAAAAGGGACTCGATCGTAACTAACCTTGTTCTTGATTGATGATCTGATCTGAAGAAGTCTAGTGTTGATTGAGATTTGATTGGTTGCACACATTAGTAATCTATTTGCAGTTGTTCCGGTGGAAACCTTTCGTTGAACTATAAAAGAAGCAGAAAAAGGTGTTCTTGTGGTTGTAGCCATTAGTACAAAGTTGGAAAGGAAGGAATAATATGAAGATGGGGTTTTCTATGCTGTGGGACTTAAAAATATAAATGGAGAATGATAAAGTAAAAGATAGAAAAATTTACTTATCTATTGTATGATTGAGTTGTTCTATGTTTGTCTTCATACTAAGAGTTCATATATTAATAAATAATAATCCAAATGAAACAAGGGTGAATGTCTAATCATCTTGCATTATCTTGGTTTAAAAAAAGGAGGGTTTAGTGGGCTCCATTTTAGCTTATCTTCAACCTCATTATATTGGGGAAGAAATTATAGCCATGTATGGTATATTATTTTCTATTTGATTTAATCTTTTGATGGGGTCATGATAAATTGATAATTTAATAATACGTTAGTAAATGGCCACTAATTATTTGAGGAAGTCTACAAGAAAAATAGAGGGCTCCCCCAATCCAATCTTGAGAGTTTTAGGCTGTACTGTAAAGTGTCAACTAACTACTTCAGACCTAAGATATTTCATAATATGTTATAAGATTTAATACCATATATTACTTCCAATTTATATATATATAAATATATATATCAATATCTTGTACTTCCATCATAAAATGCCGATCGACGTTACTAATTGCTTTAGTATTTATTTAAATTAATTGATATAAAAGATTTATTTTTCCATATGTCTTGAGTGATGATAACTCAACTGAGTACACCAATTGTGGAAGCTGATATTTGTCATATATTGAGCTTCATATAGTTCCATCATGAAAGTCGATGCTGTTTAAGAGTAGCAGCCAAAAGCCAAAACCCTGTAAATGTTGCTTTTCATTTCAATATTCAATTAATAAAAGATTTATTTCTATATATGTCCAATAGGATGATAACTCGTTTGCGCATGTGATGTAGACCGCAGTTTACAATTCAACGATTGATCAAACACAAGGATTCCAATTTCAGTAATTAAAAGACTCTCTTTTTATTTGAAATTAACCGAGAACCTTACAACTGAGAAGCAATATAAATTTTGACGGCTTACTTTTATGTCTAACATGATGATAACTCAGTTTGAGCATGCCAGTTATAAATATTGACGGCTCACTTCATATTCTAGATGAGTTGGATCGTTCATTCAAGCATTTGATTTTTTGAAAGGATATTGAGTATTGAAGTTTCCTCTTAATAAACTATAAGTTGCTCTCTCAAAAAATATAAAAAATAAAAAATAAAAAAAATAAAAGGGAAACATCCCATTGATGGAGTTGAGTGTGAGGAGTAGTGAATTAACATGTATTTTGTTGTTAAGTCTTCATCAACAGGAGGCTACACTCGCTATTGCTGCATAATAAGCACACACATCTTTTGTCATTATTTATTATTGTATGAAGTTTGGCAAATTCGCACGCTATTCCAACAATTGCGTGACACAATTATCAATTAATTTTATTATTTTGTTCTATTGAACTGAATTTAAGAAAAGTAATTACTTGAAGAATATATATTTAGTATTTTATGTACTTACTAAGATAAATTTAGTAGTTGTCG
Source organism: Nyctanthes arbor-tristis (assembly GCA_963692815.1). Lineage (NCBI taxonomy): Eukaryota > Viridiplantae > Streptophyta > Magnoliopsida > Lamiales > Oleaceae > Nyctanthes > Nyctanthes arbor-tristis. The sequence continues at coordinate 11,465 of CAVNYN010268742.1, read as the reverse complement.
AGTTATTAAAAAATAATAAAGCGTTGTTTCTCTGTTTCCCAAACTTATATATCTTTCTAATAGGTGAAGACGAACTAGGCAAGTTTGAAAAAAATAAATAAATAAAATTTTAACGAATAAATAGAGTGTGGAAAAATCGCAATATGTACTTTTGATTTTTGAAAATAAAATTATTTTTTCCCCTTAAAATATATATATGAAATTTACCATCTCATATACTCTTCCTCCCATCACCAATTGCCATCGCCACTATGCGGACTCTCATCACCCGTTATCCACCACAAGCTATAGAAAATCAAATCTTGTTTTGGAATTCCAATATGAAACTTGATTTCGAAAAGTATTAATGGTTGATCATTCAAACGATCGGAGTGCCAATCCATCATCAAATCAAATGCCATTAAATGATGTCGTTGGACATCAGGAGCTCGATCGGCACTTGCTACAACATTCAATGAAGAGAATATCAAGAAATATTTTTATGGAGATCAAATGACATAGTTTCCAATTATAAAGACCACGTGTACACGTAATACACGCGTGACTGTCACATGGACGTCATGTGTGCACATGGTCTGTATAATTGGAGAAGACTGCATTATCTACATAGAAATATTCTATTTTTTTATTTTTTTTTTATAGTGGAGAGAATATTTTTCTTTTTTCATTTAGGTCCCTAGAAACTAAAAATTGCAAAATAACCTAAAACTCAACTTGTTGTAGACAGCAATAAGTATTTATCTGGAAATTTCTAAGAAAATAGGGCCAGTTCTTTATGGAGCCCGGTTTCTAATAAGATGCTGTCATGTCGTATGTATCAGGTGAGGTGTTAGTCTGTAATTAGAAATCGGGCTCTGTAAGGAACTCGGTCTTGTTTCCATAGCCGGACCGGTATTTATCTTCTAGTTTTTGCTTTTGTACCAAGGAAATTAAAAATTTTTCTTTAAAGCCAAAATTTCTAAGCTTAGTCGATTTCGAACTATTCTAACTTCAATAACCGAAAATTAAATATTGAATAGGACGGCTTCGGGACATCGGGTACACGTGTTGGTCTTTATCACTTCTGGTTCTCAATGATTATGTACGTGTTTTATCATTCACAGTCACGGTCCGACTATAGAAACCTCACCACCCCTCTTTCAGAGTTCAAACTGCTACGTGGCTGCACAACATTGGGTGTTGGGATCAATTTTACAGACACGTAGCAGTTTGAGCTCCGGAAGGGGGGAGGTGAGATTTTCTTAGAAAATCACTTCACCGTCATGTTGTGAAGATACAATGTCTCTTTTACCCGACCCATATATGGGTCTCTTTTTCACAAATGAACCCATGTGTGTGAATTCATGTGTAAAAAAGAGGATGTCCCTTGATCAAAATAAGTTTTTTATTGACTGTACTTACATCTTTTATGGTAGTTTTCTCATTATGTTTCAAATTTACATTTGTTCAAATCAATTACATTCGTATATTTCATAAGACATGCATGTACTACATAAATCTTAGATAAAGTTTCATCATTCAACTCTTCTTCTTTCTTTTATTTCAAGAAAAAAAATGCATAAAACTGTGAATTCTAACACAAGTAACTCTCAAGAGCAATTCATCTAACAATTTCGTCGGCAATGTAACTCTAAGATTGCAAGGTTATCAACAACCATTTATCTTGGTCGCTGTATTAGATTTTTGCGTTCATCGTGTAACTTTTACAATCTCGATTTCGGTAGTTATTATTGAACATTCAGTTAGGCCGCTTCATTTTAACATCCAAATTTGGACAAAGTTATGGTTTCTTAGAGCACGCTGGTCCATTCTGAAAAAATTGGTGTGTCACGTCAGACTTAGACATCTTTTACAAAAAAGGCTTATCTAATAGTGGTGACTAGTTATCATGTGAAGCTGATTTAAAAAAATAAAAATAGACTATGTCAAGAAGAATGTCCAGCTCTAGACAGCTTTCTAAACTTGCTGACTGTATATTTTTATAATATTTTATTCTTTTTCTCTCTCATATCTCTTGAAACATGCAATAATTAACCTCCCCTTCTCTCTATGTACAATATTATTTTCTCTCTCTATATCTCTTATATTTATCTATATCAACAAAGACAATTGGAGAAGAAATTAGATAATTCAATATCTATTTAACCACATCATAAAGACTACTTTCTATTTCTCTTCCACGTCATATGCAATCTAGACTAACCATTGGAGATGCTCTTATAATGCCAAGAAACGACTATTTTTTCTTCTCTTCTGAGCCACTAAAGTCAACTGTTATCTTATTATTATTATTATTATTATTATTATTATTTTGGGGGTGGTGGTGTAAAAATAGTGGAGGGAATAATAATATTTTACATTGTTATCAAAAGGACCCTAAAAATCTTGAAAGGTTAGGAGACTTGGGATTTCATTTAGTCCTACATCATAGGAGAATGTTATTTCATTTTTGAAAGGTCAATCGTCGCTCCAACCCACGCTAATTTAAGAATAATCTATTGAACAAAATATATGCAGTTTATTACTTTGACTGGGAATGGTTTCAAAATTAATAATTACGAAATTGGTTACATTTTAAACTCATAAAACAATAATATATTTTTCTCAACCCTTGTTCGAGTTAATTATCTCAAATGCCACTAAAGTTTTTAAAGTGATCTCATATGTCACCATATTTTAAAATTTATCTCAATTACTGCTATACTTTTAAAAACTTATCTCAACCGTCGTATTTTAAAAATTATCTCACAGATCATTCAACTTGTCAAAATATTGGATCAAGGGTTAGCTCACGTGGTAAAGGGTCTAACCCCTTACCCGGATTAGCCAAGTTCAAATCCCCACCATCCCCCTCTCCCCATCCCCCTTTGTACAAAAAAATAAAAATATGGGTGAAAAAAAAAAAAAACTTGTCAAAATATTACTTGATTTGCCATTGAACTTATTTAAATTGACGATTTTCTTAATTAAGAACTTATCATTTGATTATATCATACATTAATAACGATTGAAACAATCACATAGGAAAATCCATTTGCTACATTTTTACTTTATTAATTTTTAATTGAGTACAATTGAGTGGCTAATGGAATAAGTATTTCATAAGTTGAAATAATTTTTAAAGTATAGTGGCACCATAGACAACTTTTCAAAAAAGTTCAATGTCATTTGAAGTAAATTTAAAAGTACAGTGTCATATGAGATTTCTTTGAAAAAGTTTAGTGGCATAATTATCTCACTAAAGTTCTAATGAAATGAAATAAATATTCCAATTTAATAATTACAAACTCACTTGCTATAATAAAAAATTTAATATACCTCATAAGAATATGTTAATATACATGCATACCCATGTAACAATACATAAATAATAAATCAGCTATCAGCGGCGGAGCCAGAAATTTTTAATTGGGGCACTAGCAAAAAAGATTTTACTTTAATTAAGGCAAACTTTACATCTCGAATAATGTTAATTTCGACTTAAATATTATTTTCATGTTAAATAATATGACTTTAAACATGAAACCTTTTTTTTTTTTTGTGAGAGAGAGAGAGAGACCCGCGGTAGGGGTGGGGTTAAACATAAACTTCTCTTATATATTAGATAATTTATTTACATAACTAAGTTAATTTATACTCATCAAAGAAAGATTTTTTCTTCCCCTTTCAATATCAAATATTGATATGAATTTCAATAGTATTTTAAAATGTGTGTGTATGATATGTTGAATATGGATAAGTTTTCTTGTTTTATATTAGATTAGATATATTAGACACCAAAATTATTATTGAATTTGGAAAAGAAAGAATGACCAAAGAAGACATTTTGCCAAAACTATCCTGCCCCTTAGTCCAAATATGACTTCGCCATTGCCAGCCACTCATATATTACTATATAATCATGAGAATATATTAAAATTTTTGCGAGACACAATACAAAGGACCCTTCTCTATTTTTTTTGGGGTCATTTTTGTGGTCGTACATGAGGATTCACCAAAGTGGATGATCGTGGTCCTAGAAGGACACCATGCTATACTAGCTTTAGAAATTCGAATTCTTGAGGAACTGTTTTATTTATTTGGCAAATTATGAAGTAGGTAGCTCTTAGATCGTCAATGCATTATACAAATTAAAAAATTGTAGGGTTGGTCACCTAGCAACTAGTTAAATACATGGTGTTCTAAAAGAACGATTAAACATACGTTTAGACAGGTTTACACTCAAAGTTTGTACTCTATACTTTGTTAAATCTCTCACTTTATCTCGCATTGGCACACTTATGTTCAATATACTTAGTTTCAAAGTTTTTTCACGTCTTATATTTTTTAGAACACTTAACATGTATAGCTATTTGGGTAGAGTATGTTTTAATAATAATTAGTTTCAATTATAATTACGTGAAGAGGTGAGAGGTCAACGACAAAGACAAACACTTTGATGTGATTGAATCCATCAGAGCAACCATATTGGATGTGTTAAATGAGTGTGTTAATTAAGGGTTTAAATTAGTACTACAATGGATGTATTAATTGTCTTGTTAAAGAGAATTTTTTACCAACTTGTAATTTGCAGATCGGAATTTAAAACACAACTTAACAAGCGATCTGACTAATGAAACATATCAGGTTCTGAACTAATCTGTTGCACTAGAAAACATCACTTAACAAGTGATGTGGTATTTTTATCTATGGATGACCAATAACTTTTTTAAAAAAAATAGGGCCCACTTTTATTTGAGTGAATTTAATGGATTAATTTAACATATCCAATATGATAACAAAACGATTGTTGAAAATAATTTGTATATGTGTCATTTAACCATTACTAAAGTTTAATTTCTTATTCATGTGGTTAGCTAGATTCAGAACATATCCATTGTAGATACTCTCAAATCCGTCGAGTTGGTTTAAAAGTTGACACTTTAATAATGATCAATTAATAATAACCAATTATAATTGAAAGTCTTCACAAATTTTTTTACAAAATATGGTGTATATTTAGAGTCTTACCCTTACATTTTTCCCCTAACCACATAATACACATGGGCAAAATGATAAAATCTCCCTTTTTTAAAAAGATCTTGTAAAAATTTTTCTACAAATAGTATTTTTCCTTATTATTGATATCCAAACAAACCCTTAGCTTTACTGATTGAAATAATCTAGTTATGACCCATGAATCTTTTTCCATGACTGACCAACTTATGAAGTCAGCGTTTTCTATTTTTCACAGCCTATTCTAGTAGAAATTTTAAGGTCAGGTTATGGGTTGAGCTTGTCTTGTTTCATCAACTCAGACAAACTAGTCGAGCTATCTAAGGACTAAGCTTATATGACGTGGCCCACCGTGCCAGGCTGCCAGCAAGCTGCCCTGGTACGTACCATTTTTTCCCACTTACTTACCGTAAGAGTGAGCTCAATTGTAAATATAGTTTTTTATGAAATCAGATCAGGACTCCATATCCTGTTTAGAGTCAGAGAACCAAGGCTGTTTTCTATTAGTTCTCGTACCTCATACATGAGCCGATTTGGTTCCATAGGAAACACTGTTGTCAATGTGAAACTTGTACATAAATAAAAATATATTCTGATAAATGCAATTGAATTGCCTAGGACGTATTTCTAGGGGTAGGTATCGCCGTATCGGGTGTAGGTCGGAGCTCAATTCATGTCAATCGAGTTCACGGTTTGATTTGCAATTTTTTTAAGGTACTGAACCGGATTGAACCTGACCTGGTCGGGTTTCAGATTGGGCGGGTTATTCAGATCGATGCCTAACCCTGCATATTTCTACTGCAATTAATTTAAATTTACATAAATAAAGAAAATGTTCTCTTATATGTTCTGATCTAAAGTTTATCAAATTTCATTAGGTGTACACTGTACCAACTGTTAATGTGAATATAGAGTTCCATAAGCTTCTGAGTTACACCAATAAAAAGCTAATTTTTTTTTTTTATTGTTCCTATTCGAATGATGTGGAGCCCATGTTTGGCAACTTATAGACTTTGACCATAGATTTCCAGGTCTTTATATATATATAATCCCAAAACCAATAACAAGAAGAAAACTTAAATGAAATTAAATAATTATCACCTCCGTCTCAATTATTTGATCTCATTTTTCTTTTTGAGATGTCTCAAATATATAGTCTCATTTGTATATTAAAAAGTCTAATTTGTATTACTTTACAAATCTATTCTGAGTTAATACTTTAATTATAATTATCAATTTTAAATTCTACCCATCAAATAAGGACAAATTAGGAATACTGATAACAAAATGTATCTTTCTAACACATATTTTTAATCCTTATGAAAAGTAAATGAGACCAAATAATCGGCACGGATGGAGTAATAATAATGGTTAAATGTTACTACTTCATCTCACAGGCATATATTCTAATTTCTATTTTCTCAAAGTACAGTTAATGATATTGGAAAAACAACTTTAAGACCATTTTTCAATTATAATAATGAAACCGATAAAAAAGGAAAATTAGATTTATTTTTGTGCAACGGAGTAGTATTATGTAAAAAATGGCCCATTTTCAAGCTTCAATATGAGCATATGATTCAATAAACGTCCAATTATATGTAATTAAATGTTAAGCACCATATTGTATCATGTTGTGTGAAAGCAAGAAGACCAGAAAAATTAGTGTTTAATTCTAATTATTACTACATAATATAGAGTACACAAAAAAGAGAAAAAAGAGAATCAAGAAGCAAGCTTTTGCCTTTTATGATATATCAAAGTTCTAAGTATAAATTAATGGTCTCAAAAACGCATGCATTATCTTTGCTATCTTGTACAGATACAGTCGTGAGTGAGTCCCGTGACATATAATGGCTTTTTACACCCCCCAATGCTCCACTCTTCTTTTCACAAGTACCATATTTTTAGCCTTCTTCTACAGAGTCACTGCTGGAAATTTACTATACAGTTGTGTCATTCTTGGAAGGGGGCGTTTTGTCCTCTACTGCATGATGTTAGTCATTGTTCTACAGTGCTCTCGATAGCTACTCTGCACAACTGTTCGACTAAATTCCCCAGTCACTTTCTCGGACTAATGGGTTTTTTTGCTGAATGTTGTTCATATTAGGAAACATTTTAGCAACAGTTTTTTCTAGATGTAGTTTGATATTCCATAAGCAGTTCAAGTGTGGAGGGAGTGGTGTGGATCCAAAATCTTGAGTTGGGATTTTGTACAAGGTTATGGCCATGGATCTTACTAGTTCCAAGTACTTGGAAGCTCCTCCATTGTTTGCATCTCAAGTGGTAAACAAATTTTCTGCATTTTGCTCCCTTTTTTTTCAAGTTTCAGTCTATGTACTATCTTGGGTTCATGGCAAAGAGCAAAAGATGCAGCATGTTTTACTGTGTGTGTTGTTTTCTTGTTTATTATTCAGGGAGCAGCATTGGAGGGCAGCAATGGATTTTACAAGACAAGTACAAAGAACCCATTTCTTGATACATTTCCTGACCCACTTTGTAAGCTGAACCTCAAGGAAACTTCTGATTTTGTGAAGTCATTTCCAGTGTCAAACAATGGCACAGAAAGCAGAGATTTTCTTGAGGTTTCAGCTCAGAGGAGTAGAGAAAATGGGTTGGATTCTGTTTCAAAGAGAAATGTGGAAGCTCCTCCTACACCAGGGAGGCCCATTTTTAGCTTCAGCAGTGGAAATTTCAGAAGAAAAAGTTTTCCTTCAAAATGGGATGATGCTGAGAAGTGGCTTGCAAGTGGGAGTTCTTGCAATGACTCCCCTGCTCATAATCGTGATTTAGTAAGGTCATCAGAGACCTCAAATATGTTCTCCAAACAGTGCAATGGGTACCAGCCACAACAGCCTGATGTATTTGCAGAGAAATTTCGAGTTACAGATCAAAAGATCTCAAAAGTTGTTTCAAGCTTTCAAGGGGCTTTGGCATTGGACAATTATGACTCAACCACTGCTTTCAATGGGAATGTACCACTGAAAGGTAAAATCCTTTTCCCCAGCTTTAGACCTTTTGGCTATGTAATCAAGTTTATTGTGACTTCCTTTAATGACAAAAGTTTTTGGCTTTTTCCTTGCTTTCAATCTTAAAAGTAGCCTCATGAAAATGAAATGAATTCCAATTCTCATGAACTTTAAATCATCAAAAAGTAGTGTGTTTTGGTGGTCTAATATCTTTACATTCTAAATTCTACTGTTGGTAAACATCAGCCTACTTGTAAAATGCTGACTGATGCTTTCTGTAGCTTTTTCCTGTTTACGTTAAGAAAAAATTGTACAAATTTGATTGCAATTGAATAATTTGCATATCCTTCTTGCAAATGCAGATAAATTTACGAATGAGGTAGGACCAATTTTTCCAAAATTTAAGTGTGTAGAGCCCATGAAAGAAGGATTTTTATTTGGAAGTGCTGTGCAAAAATCAGGGGAAGATGCAACCACTGAGATAGTACACGAGGTGAATCACCGTGACATTGGAACAGAAATGACTCCACTTGGCAGCTCCACCACCTCAAGATGCCCGACTCCGTTCGTTAGCACATCACCTGCACGTCATAACACGCCAGCCAGCAGGTCTGGCCCATTGGCCTTAACAAATATTGATGGAGCCAATGCTATTGACATAACACAGTTGCAAGAATGCCATTTAGCCAAGTTGCATCACGGGATGCAATTTGATTCAGTTACATCGAATTGGAGCTCTAGAGAAGAGGAGGAGGAGGACATATCTAAGAGCTTGAGACACTTTGAGATGACTAACGAGTGCAAGAAAAGTATTTCCGAGACTAAATCCTGTACATGGGAGGAAGAGGAAAAGACCAAGTGTTGCCTCAGGTAAATGAATCCCGAGTTGCTCCTGTTCTTTTCTTGATTTTTCAGAAAGATGTATTAATAATTGTGAAATGATATTGTAGGTACCAGAGAGAAGAATCTAAAATTCAAGCTTGGGTGAATCTCCAAAATGCTAAAGCAGAAGCAGAATCCAGAAAGCTTGAGGTATAATTCATAACCATTGCATTCTGTGTTCAGCATTCTCACACCAGAACTCAAGCTAGTAATTCTTTCGTTATGTGTAAATTTGCAAATTTAGAAATAGATAACATGAAGCTAATTTATCATTTACATAATTGCATTATGCCATAAAGATGCATTGGTTTTAACTCAACCATTCCATCCTTGACTTGCATGATTTGAGTTCATTTCTTGAAGTTCATATTTCCACACCTAGGTGGGTAGCAATACAATGTAACAGTAACTACTGTAATATAGTAAATATATCTTACATTGACATACAGATATTGACACTTTTACACAAGTCTTATTCACAACAAATCAGGATATACTCCTTTTCGTTTCGTTTTGTTGATGGCATTAGGCAGTATCCGCTCAGAGAACTTCTATTAGTAACATATAGTTTTAGGCTATGTTGCATGGATAAGGACACACTTGTTGCGTTGGGCACAACACGACTCTGGCACGTGGTCACGTGATTGTTGCAAAAAGTAGGACATAGACACGTCGCTTACTGTTCAGGCATTGTAGTGTTATTCATGGGAATCAAACAAGGGGGAGCAGAGGCATAGGGCACAGATTTGTGTAAATACAGATCTCATGCTCCCCAGTATTTTAAGTGTGCCTGGGTCATGTTTTTCATAGATAAGGACTTTGCATGCTTACTTTTGGCTTCTACCTTCATTGAGCCACTCACCAGACAACTACACTGTCCTCCCATGGTGGTCCTAAATTCTCTTTTTGAGTAATATCTTTATCCAATGCAAGTAATGCATCCCAGAAGAAAGAAAAGCAAGAGAAGTCAGCACTCTGCAGATTATTTTATTTCATGCACGAGTGACAATCACACATTGGAAGTTTGAAACTCATGTGAAGCTACTGCATTTCCAAAAACCTAGGCAATTAGTTCAAAAAATTATTGTTGATTTTTCATGCTTGACATTTTGTTGCTATTCTAATGGATAAGACGCCGATTATAGTGATAAATAAATGGGGAGTTTGTTCCAGAGCTTCCTTCCTTCAATCAGCTTCTGCCTTGTTCTTGTTGTAGCTATATTTAAAAAAAAAAGAAATTAAAAAAACTATATATCATCATTGGCATGCTAAGAATGGGTCTCCAGACCACTCTTGTTGGTCATAGTCGGGTAAACACAACTTTCAAGAAACTCACTTTCAAAAAAGTAACTTTTAATTTTAACAAGAAGTCAAGAATAATGGGGCTTTGATATGAACAAAGACAAGAAGAAAGACAATGGAATACTGTAGTGTGTGAATCCCACTTTTATCTTGTTTGACTGGTTTATTGTGCATTCATAGACTACATGGCAGTTATTAATAATAATAAGGCAGTAGGTGTAAGATTAATCAAATTTCTATTTCAGGTGAAAATACAAAAGATGAGATCAAATTTTGAGGAGAAGTTAATGAAGAGGATGGCAGCAGTTCACAGAAAAGCCGAAGAATGGAGAGCCACAGCCCAGCTTCAGCACTCGGAACAAATTCAGAAAGTCGGTGAACAAGCACGCAAGATGATGACTCGTAATAGCTTGGATTTCCCAGGTCACAAATCTTGTGGTTGCTTCCCTTGCAATAGCCATCATCATATATGAACTCATACATAATCAGACATTCCAGCGTTCAGTTTCAGTGCTAGACTCAATTCCCGTACGTATGATTTTCGAATGGTAGTAATCCAATAGAGAAATCATGTAGAGTTGTGCTGTTCTTGACGTCTTGTAAACAGAAATGTGAATCACTTGTCAATGGATATTATAACAATGCTTTGGACTGTTGGCTCAAAACATCTTACTATAGATTATTATTTGAGATCGGAAGATTTTCAGGTTTCACAAGTTTCTTGAAGGAGTTTAGAATGTTAAATACAAGTTCACAGTGTGCGCCTATAAAGTCTGATCAGACTCCGTGTATAGAGACCGACTGTCAATAAAAAACAGTCAATGCAGTCGGACGGCTGTTTTCTATTGACAATCGGGCTCCATACACGGAGCCCAATCTCGCTCTATGGAAATCAGCCAAGTAAGTTCACATGGTATGCAGTTGAAAATTTTCAAACACTACTTCAAATCTAACACTATATGGTATGGTACTATATAGTATTATATGATCATTTGACGTATTTTTGGGCCACGCCATATGGTACTATATCCTGTGAGATCATTTTCAAAATTAATGTGGAGTGGGATACCTTGCACGTGCGTGCCACATTAACCATACAGATTACACATGAAAGTGAAATTTCATAGAAGATTCTGATGTGTGTCGTAACTCATAACTTGCAATCGACAGAAGTGTTTGGTATACAATTCAGAGTGGGTGCATTAAATCGATCATTCACTATCCAGATGTTGGAATTATTTAATCCACATGACATGACACAATTCCCCCCCCCCCCAACCCCCCTCTCTAAAAAGGAGATAAGTTTTGAACTTAGCT
>CAVNYN010268741.1:0-26393 GCA_963692815.1 Nyctanthes arbor-tristis | reverse complement strand
TATTAAATTAAAAAAGTAAATTTAAGATCATTCTCCTGCAATATCCTTTAATGTATTCAATATTCCACTTTAATAGTTCTATATATTTATAACAACTCACATTAAATAAAGACAAATAACAAAATTAATATTACAACTATTTTTTTAAAAGATATAAGTACGTAGCCTAAATTTTATGATAGAATACAAGGGGAAGAAACATAAGCCTCTGCTTATGAGACGGATTTATAGGGCGGAGGTAGTGTGAAATATTTTTTGAAAATAAAGAGGTGATGGATGCTCCTAAGAATATTCTTACTTGCTTGGTTCCACAAAGATAGTCAGTACTACTTCCGTCCCAAAAAGATGGTCATATTTACCTCCGCCCTAAAAAGATGGTCATATTTCTTCTTTTTTTTAAATAGATTAAGAAAAATTCATTTAATTTAACAGTATTAGAAAAGTAAATTTAACATTATTTATCTATCATATAATTTCATTCATTAATTATTCTATTTTAATAATTCTATTTTTTTTGAAAGCTATACACATTAAATATGGGGTATATAAGAGAACTATAATATTTTAACTACTTTTAAAAAGAAAAACTAGACCATATTTTGGGATCTCACGAAAAAAGAAAACTGGACCCCTTTTTTTGGGACGGGCTATAGTAGTTATTTTCATATAAATTAAGAAATAATAGTTAATATAGTTGAAACACATTAAGCCCATGTTTACAAATCAATTCTATTTTTAACTAAAAATTGGAAAAACTAATCATATTCACATATTTCATAGAACCAGCACTGCGCAAATCTCCACTATTCAATCCTACTAATTCTTTCTCTTATTTCTCATTAATTATAACTCATTAAAATGGGTTTACAAACAAGCACTAAATTTTAACTATATTTTTTCATTTATACCCATATGACTTATTAATTATTTGAATATACTTTCAAAATGCATAGGTAGTTGATGGATGGAGTAGTAACAAATATATTAATTCTGGACATATATATATGGAAATAAAATATCAAAAACAACACCCAATATGATAAGTGGATTATCTTTTTAGAGTGAACGAAAATGATATCTAAGCTATTTTGTGAGACAGGGCAAGTAATTAACTTTAGAGAGGTCAACTTGTCTATCTCTTGGAGCATTAAATTAAATTGAACCTTTTGATTTTCTATTTAACGTGCCCTACGGACTTTATTTATTCATTTTTACTTGACCACCTAACAAAATAATTACTCCACGTTCAATCATCTGTTTAATTTTGTAAGTTGTTCAATTTATTGCACCTCGTCGAAAAGTTTGGCTAATTCTTATTAACTTTTTTCTTTTGGAAAACAATTCCCATTAATTAACTGATATATACATGTTTTCCTTCTATTTTTGGACCATTTTCACTTTTGCAAAAATATATTTTTTTGTCTCACGATCGGTCAACCTATATGTGAGCTGTACAATAATCTCCTGTCATGTGTGCATCTAGTGAGATAATCCTGTAAGACTTATGACAGGAGATCGGGGCTATCAGTTGCATTCAATCCACAAAATACTGAAAATAGTAAATGAACTCAAATTTGAGAAGCAAAACACAAAGACTAGATACCTATAGTCTCATTATTATATTTTTATTTGAAGTATCTAAAAGACCGGAAGTGAATAATAATATATAAAATTGAAAAAAAAAAACATGTAGTGCAAATATCAACGACACCACTCTCTTTCTCTCGCAACTAAAAATCATGGAGTATACGATGGTTATATTCATGGTAGCGTTGCTCATATTTTCTTCTAATCTTGTTGAGACAAGAGCATGTTTTTTGATTCCTCGTTATAGGGTTTATGTAACCAAAAATCTTCCTCCACATTCTCCGCCACTGCGGTTGCATTGCGCGCCAGGAAATGATGATCTTGGGTAACATACGGCTTATGCACATCAAGAAGTTACCTTTAAATTTTTGATTTTCCTCTTCATACTTTGTTTTTCTGTCATCTATGGTGGGGATCAGAGGACGTAGCGTTTGAGGTTTTCAATTCAAGATGGAAATTCGGGAGCCCATGCTTTCAAACTGGTCTATGTAATTGGATAGCAAAGTGTGAGGGCATTTATTTGTCCAAGCATCACCCTCCAATTTGTCTCAACGCGCGACTCAGAACTCTTTTATCATCGGAACCAGAATTGATATCATTTTCCTAATAAGTTCGTTAAAAGTGAAGTTTTCATTTTATCTTTTGTCAGTTTATGAAATAGGTAAAATTTTTATTTATTTATTTTTTTCATTTTATCTGTTGCCAGTTCATGAAATAGGTAAAATAATCGTTGAAAATTATTTTGTAGAAAGTTCAACTTGAAATATGATTTTTTTTTCCAAAAATATAATTAAAAAAATAGAACTTCATATATTTGTGGAAATATGGTTTTTTTTTTTTTTTTTTTTAACTTTATCCCGGGAAGTATCAACTAGGCTTTAGCTATAAGGAAATCAATTTGTTGGCTAAATTAAAGAGCATGGATGTACTCAATGTTGAAATTGACTCAGATTGATGCTCTACGTACTGACAGTGATAATTGGACAGAGCTTGGATTGATAGTGAGCGAGTGCAAGAATTGAACCTCCTCGAATGCAATACCAAGTAATGTTTGTCTTTTGTTAAGCGAGAGGCGATAGTGACGCATAAGTTGGCTAGGAAGTCCCCCTTTTTGTTGAATCCTTGTACATTGAGTAGTTCTCCGAGTTGGCTGCAGCCTCTTTTGCTTAAACATGTATTGGATGGTTCCGTATCTAAGTAAAATTAATCCTTTTACCTACCCAAAAAAAAAAAAATTAAAGTTACGAAACAACTATATCAAATTTTTATTTCACACTTGCAAGACTAATTGACAAATTATTTTTATTTTATTTTTTCAAACGTTTCTCTAATATTATATATATTATTATTCTTTTTTCTTTTTTATACATGGGAAAATAAGGTAGGGGAGGGAAATTCAGAGAGAAGCATGTGCAGTTCAAATTCGAAACACATGAAGATATATATATATATATGAATAATGATAAACATCCCTATTTGTTCACAGGGTAGTTTATGAGTTGACAAAAATTATAAAAGGAAGTTGAATGATAAAACTGTCACTTAAAATACTTGAATTATTTAGGATTTAGATTTTTAAGGGTAAATTTGTCAACCGGTAAAACAACCAGTGAACTAGTAGGGATGCGTATTATTATTCACACACACACACACACACATATATATATATATTAGTAAATCCACCTTTGTAGTTGCTCGATTTATTGTAATTTGCCCTAAAGTTTCATTTTTTCTCATTAACTATTAAAGTAATTATTATTAGGTGCATATTTTCCATCATTAGTTTTTAGTTTCTAAAAATGTTGAAAGCTCCCCTCTGTAATAGTTATAAAACAATAAAACAAAAAATTGAAAGCCTTTTTTTTGGGGTGGGGTGGAGATGGGTTGGGTATACAAAGGGGATATAAGAGAAGAGAGGTAAATTTAGAGAAAAGCATGTGTGATTCAGACCCAAAACCTCTTACTTGGAACGCGAACATCTTAACCAGTGCACCACAATTTGAATCACTTGAAAGCTTGTTAAATTTTAATACTTTTCATTTAAGATAATTAAGAAATATTTTATACAGAAAATCAAATGGGCTTTTGTCAATTAATAGTATTTCTGGGATCTACTTCAAAAAAAAAAAAAATAATAATAATAATAATAATAATAATAATAATAATAATGGCCTTTTGTCATCATTTTAAGTATTTTTATAAATAAATTGAAAATATTCAAAGCAAGGAAAACAAAAATCATTTTTCTCCTTAAATTACGCTAAATACACAAAATAGAAAATGAATCTAAGAACTAAAAAGTGAAACATGAAGATAAGAAAGCTATAATCTTTCCATTGTGGTATTTTAAGTAACTAAAGATTGAGACTGAAGAATATATATATCTACTCTATAAAAAAAAGCAGTCACATGTAGTGCAAAAAAGCATGTTTGAGACCATGAAGTATACCATGGTTAAATGCTTGCTAGTGTTGCTCATATTTTGTTCTAACCATCTTGAAACAAGAGCTTCTTCAAAAAAAGCGTGTTTTTTGATTCCTCGTTATAGGGTCTATGTAACCAACAATCTTCCTCTAGATTCTCCAATGCTGAATCTGCATTGCGGATCGGCAAATGATGATCTGGGGAATCACACTCTTTTACCCAATCAAGAGTTCACCTTTAAATTTTGTGATGTAACTGGTTTTACTTTGTTTTTTTGTCATCTATGGTGGGGATCAGAGGACACTGCATTTGAAGTTTTCAATTCAAAATGGAAACAAGGTCATCCATGCTTTCAAACTGGTATATGTTCTTGGATGGCAGAGAGTGAAGGCATTTATTTGTCCAAGCATCACCCTCCAGCCGGTCCCAACGACCTAGAACTAGCTTATTATTGGAATTGGAACTAGTTAGCACTGATATCATCATTCTCCCACTTTCAATAAATTTTCCCAGTTAATAAAATCGTTAACACTTTAATTTGGTGTTGATGGATTTCCCATTTTTTTTGCTTTGCTCAAAATTTTTATTTGAGAATTTCATATGAAAGTCATTATTATTCAGTTAAATTATGCAAAAAAAAAAAAGGACAGAACTTTGCCAACGCGATAGCATGCCTGAGGACACCTTTCCTTTATTATTCACTACTTCGAAACCCCCCCAAAAAATGGCAGAAGAACATAAGTGAAGTATTATTCCACAAAATTCTCAAGGAAAAAGATGCATAACATCTTCAAATCCAGACTCATGGCAAAATTATTAAACCACGGGTGGAACATGTATAATAGTACTACACTTTTTATTTTCTATTGACATCACACGTTATTATAAACACACTACTTTTATTTATATAAGCGGTCAATGAACTTAATACGTTATTACATTTATATATCTATAATTTTTTTATCTCATATCTTTTCTGCAATATTCAATCAGTTAGTACTCTTTGCATCAAATAATAATTTCCTTCTTCCTTTTTTCTTTTTTTTTTTGCCAACGTGCATTCAATTGAGGTTTACATAACCAATGAGCTTCCTCCAAAAGCTCCTCCGTTCTAGTTGCATTGCGCGTTCGGGAATGCTGCACAAATGACGATCAAGGTACCACAACAGTACTTTATTTTTCTTTTTTTCTTGTCATTTCTGGTGGGAATAAAGGGGATAGCATTTAGCGATTTGAATGCAAGATGGAAGAACCATCCATGTTTTGAAACTCATACATCTTTTTTTGGATAGCAAGAAGTGATGGCACTTATTTTATGCATTGGATACCTACTGTTCCACCACAAACCTTTTAGTACGAGTGTTTCAATGGCCACAACATTGACTTATATGCTCGCAATAATAATTCAGTAAAAGTGAATGCCTAATAATAAAATTCACGATAAAGTGGTTTTAATGTGACTTCAATTATTTCACTTCGTTTTAGTCTTTTAAATGTTATATGCACTGATCTTATCTTTAAAACTATACCATTGATTGTATCATGAAACTTTTCTAAAACTTCGCAAAGGTGCTGTTTATGCACCTCCCGTCTTATGTTGGTAGTTAGATGCATGTCATGTGAGTTTCAAAATCCACACACTGAAATCAGATGGGAGGTCTCATAACGTACGACATCTCTTAAAAAAGCTAAAAAAGTGGTATAAAACTATTGATCTATCACGAAAATGTTCTGGCACTTTCGGGGGTGCCATTACGGCACATCAAGTCCTATTTGGGTGTGTAGATGCATACCACGTGAATTTGAGATCTCATGTGGCGCGCATTCACACACCGTTATATGGGTGCCGTAATGATTCTTCCCGGAAGTGTCATGAAACCATTATGTTACACTATAATTAAGGGTAATTTACACTCAGCGTCCCAAACCTTTCAAGTATTAATAGATTATGTCCCTAATTTTTATTTCTCCTTAGCTAGGTCTTCAACCTTTTAAGATCATTATATCTAAGGTCCCTGATGAAGGAAACCATTTATTTTAGCCGTTAACACGGGGGTATTATAGTAAAATGTAAAAAAATAAATATTTTTTTTAAAAAAAGGAAGGACCTCCGAAATGAACTGTCGGAGATGGCAGCAGAAGAGCTGCCATTTGCAACAGTCTTTTAGGGGGAGGGACTCAGCAGCCAAAAGGAGGAGCCCTCCCCCCGCCCCCCAAAAGAACTATCGGAGAGGGCAGCCAAGGGCTGCATTTCCGGAAGTTCTTTTTTTTTTTTTGGGTGAGGGTCCCCCCTTTTTTTAAAAAAATAAATTTTGAAAAAAAATATTTTTTGAAAGAAAAATATTAAAATATTTAGTTTTTATATTTTATCATAATACCCCATGTTAACAGCTAAAATAGACTTTTTCCTTCATCAAGGACCTTAGACGTAACGATCTTAAAAGGTTGAGGACCCAGTCAAGGAGAAATAAAGGTTAAGGACGTAATTATTAACACTTGAAAAGTTAGGGACGTCAAGTGTAAATTACCCCTATAATTAATTTTTCGACAATATGATTTCAAAATCATTGAAAAGACAGTATGCAAAAAATGTAAGTACACTAAAACTTTGCTTGGACGATTCCCTTTGCAGAGGTAGTGATAACTTTCTTTTTCGTTCTCAACTTTGGAACCCACAAAAGATGGCAGAAGAACACATCTGTGATATTGCTCTACCTGTTAATTGAACACTGTTTTCTCTATTTTGTTTTCTCTATTCAGTTCACCCTAAGATCTTTATTTTATTTATTATTTTGGTTTGACCACCTACCATATCAGATTACTCCGCATTCAATAATCAATTCAATTTTGTAGTTGTTGGATTTATTGTAATTTGCCAAAAAATTTGACTAATTCCCATTATTAAGTGCATATTTTTCATTTTTCAATTTTTCAAAATGTTTTTCCCCTCTTTATGACAGAAATAAAATGTGCACACACACAACACAAAGGCACAACATGTCATTTAACAAAATGTTGAAAGCTTGTTTGCTTTTATATTTTTCATTCATTTATTAAGATAAGAAATACAATCTTTGTGCCATAAAGATTGGTTTACATTACTTTTTTCGTCTGTCCTAAAATATACATTGACCATTTCTTTTAAATGCAGTTGAAAAAATAATTTTATTATAGGCCATCATTTAATGTGCATTGTTATAAATAAAATAAAATCATTAACAAATGAAAGGGTGTGGTAGGACTTTTCTAATATCATTAAATGAAATTTTCTTAATTTCTGTGAATATTGAGTATAATATAATGTTTATCTTTTGTGGGACGCAAGATGTCTTTTAGATAGAAAATCAAATGGCCTTTCTGCCATTTAGAGCAGTTTCAGTATAAGAAAAAGAAAATATTCAAAACAAGGAAAACAAAATCTTTTCTCTTTAAATTATGCTACATGTACAAAATAGAAAATGAATTTAAATTAAAAAGCGAAACATGTAGTGCAAAAATCAACTTCACCTTTCTCTTTCTCTAGCAATATCCTAAACACCATGAAGTATACCGTGCTTAAATGCTTACTAGTGTTGCTCATATTTTCTTCTTACTATCTTGAAACCTCTTCAAAAAAATCATGTTTTTTGATTCCTCGTTTCAGGGTTTATGTAACCAACAATCTTCCTCCACATTCTCCACCACTGCAGCTGCATTGCGCATCGGCAAATGATGATCTTGGGTACCATAAGGTTTTACCAAATCAAGATTTCACCTTTAAATTTTGTGATATACCTGGTTTTACTTTGTTTTACTGTCATCTATGGTGGGGATCAAAGGACGCAATATTTGATGTTTTCAATTCAAAATGGAATCTGGGTCATCCATGCTTTCAAACTGGTATATGTAATTGGATAGCAAAGAGTGAGGGAATTTATTTGTCCAAGCATCACCCTCCAACTAGTCCCAACGACTTGGAATTAATTTATTATTGGAACCAGCATTGATATCATTCTCCTGATTTCAATAAATTTGAAATTTTCATTTTAATTTTTGCCAGTTCATAAAATAGGTAACATTTCAATTTGGTCTTCATGGATTTATTTATTTATATTTATTTTTTCATTCTCAAAATTTTTATTTGAGAATTTATAACAAGCTGCTGGGATCCACGCATACAAACCGGGTCAAGATAGGATGGCTGGACCTTGCACCTAAGATGGGCCGACCACTATTGGACCATAACCCTACAAAAACACTGCAAATATATTTTCATATATATATTATTATTATCTGATAAATATTCTTGGCATTATATCTCCTTCAATATTTATTTATAATTATTCACAAGCATTGACCTTTTTTAAAGCAAAGGATTTGAGAGTGAGCAAATGGAGGATAGAAAACCGGCCCTCAGCTGGTGCATGTAAATCTCAGCTAGTGTGGAAATGTTGAGGTTTCAAACTTTACAAATGATTGGACCAGAAAACAGTCCAAATACTGATGGATTTCATGTTGGAAACTCTCGAAATATCAGTATGAGCAACTCTATAATTAAAACAGGTGTTAATATTTTACTAATAATAATAACAGAAAAACTAGAAATAATACTTGTAGTGATGTGTGTGTATATATATATATATGTAGATATATATTTATTGATAATGTCACTAATTAATTTGGATTCATTCTGGCTTCTGTTAATTAGGAGATGCGTGATTCTATTTCAATAGTGACTGGCTCTAAAAACGTTCGAGCGTATAGTATGCGGACCAGGTCATGGAATTAGGTAAATGATGTTCTTGGTACATTATATATTTTAGACATGATGCAACCAAGATATAATATATATGGGGCAAATTTTTATTAGTTATAAGAATAATTCTACGTGTGAAAAAAAAATGCCTACATAGAGTTTGACACTGAAATATGTGACTCATGTAGTTATCATTGATTTAAGAGTACTGATTTGATGTGAAAGAAAATAGAATCTGGTCAAGTGTGTTGTGTGTCAAATGTACATGTTACATAGTACTAGTCGTAATGGCTACTTCTATATTGTCTTACAAGTAAAAAATTAAAATTGATTCTAACTGTCTATAGTTAAAAATAGCCTAATGAAATTGAAAATTGGTTATCTTGTCGATTTCCAAGCATTGGAAGCCTAGGTAAATTTGGTGCCAAGGAACATGTTTCCAATGTTGTGGTGAATGAAGCCACCGTTTCAGGAACTGCTAATTAACGGATTAAGAATAAAGAAGTGGCAGGTAATAATTATTTCTTTATAATTCTCTAGCTATATTCAGAAGTTATTATGAGATTAAGTCCTCTTGGTTCTAGCGGTTATGTTAAGGGTGGACATGGATATGCGAAGAATATCACATTCAAGAATGTGGTGATGTCAAATGTGACCACTCCCATAATTATCGATCAGAACTACTGCAATCAAGTCGGGCCATATATGTACACAACAGATTCGGTCAATTAACTTAGCTCTCATGAAAACCCACACGCCTCCGCCCGTGTTCTTGTCTGACTGGCAATGTTATATTTTGAACCAAAAAAAAAAAAGAAAAAGAAAAAATTGAGCAAAAATCAAATTCCATACAGCAAAACCAAAAATATCACTTTTTTTAACAAAATCCAGCTGTAGCAGGAAATTAGGCGTGAATGGACAAGATTGGCCCTAATTTTAAACATGGATGCCCAAGAATGCCCCCCAATGTCTAACACCATTTATTAAAGCTATTTCCTCCAAGGCAACGTCCCAATTCGATTCTCTGCAACTTCATCCGAAACAAAACCAAATCATCCCTTACAAACGCAACCCATCTCGTCTCATCTTCAATAATCAGGTGTTCATGCTCGGTGTCAGTATCAAACAGAGAAAACTACGTTCTCGCTGGCCTATCTCGACTCCAGTTAAGTTTGAGGGAAGGCTATTAAAGAAAGCTTAAACAGTGAGTGTGCGGCCATTGTCAGATTGATTCAGAGATTAACTTGGTTGCAAGGAAAATCGTAAACGAAGACTTGGTGATTTTAGGTACAGATAATTTTTCGATCCTTCCCTCTGCTTCACCAGAATGTGGATTTTTTTCACTTTTTAGATGTTTTACAATTAGTTCTCAGCGTCCAAATCTATCGGACCTAATTTCGACCATGTCTTCTAGTGAAGGGAAAGGAACCCATTATCTTGTGTAACCCTATATAAGAGCGAGTGTTTGTACCCTGAGTTCATACATGTGCTGTAATTTTTGGGTATTTTAGTACATGTCCGTATCTTGCTTATCCCCTATCTCTGAATTGATGCACAATTTGAATTGTATTTGGGGTGGCTAATTGTTAACCGTAGGTAGATATGCATTGATTTGAATGTGAAGTTAATAGAAACGGAAAAAAATTGATTCTTTAGATTGAAAGAAACCTCTCACCTTCTCCCTCTCCAAACATAGATATATCTGTTTATGTAGCATGAATAATTTTTCAAAACTGTTTTCTGGCCCCTAAATCATTGTTCATTATGTGCTATATCCTACAACTTACACTTAGTTCCTTAGTTTTCTCTTAGTTGTCTGGAAAGAAACAACATATCACAAATCAAATTAGCTGATATGGGGTGTGTTACTTTGCAAACTAGCAATCAAGCTATTATAACAGTAGAGTAGGATAGCTAGAACCAAATGACTGTTGTGAATCCTTGCATCTGAATTTGTCTTCACATGTGTGAATAAAATTCAAGTGCCCCAATGAAAAATCCTTCTTTACACATATATTCAGTGATATCTCTGTCTCTTTCCTTCCTTCTATCATGTAGAGAATATATACTTTTATGTGCCATCAATTTATATTTTTCTCAATTACATAGATAGGATGTTCTTGAAGGCTGAGAAATTGCATATGGTGCTCTTCCGATTATAACTTGGATTTGCGTTTTCTAGAGTATATCACTCTGTGGACTAAGTTGGTTCAGTAGTAGCCATACTCTTGGTTATTGCATGTCTAATGTACTTGGAGATTGTTGGGAACAATCATCCAACCTTGCTGCTCTCTTATGTTCTACTTTGTACCTTGCCTTTACTAATTGCTAAGTAAGCTTTTTAATGTAGTGAAGAATTAGCAATGTGTTATGCAATTAAGAGTGCGAAAGCAGTTGTATCTGCTCATATGTATTATCTCAGAATCGGTGATGGCTTCTATACAACTTGATATGAAACTCATGTCACATCTCATGCTTGTAACGGACAAATTTGATGTGCAGATGAAATACTATGGAAATTTTATCTGACTGAGAGTAAAAGATGTAATGAGAATAACAATCTAATTGCACGCTTTAATGATCTTATACTTGCTTCTAATCATGCAATGTTGTGAACTTGTGAATATAAAAGATGTTAGTACATGCCTTTCTAATACTAGCTTTGTTGGTAACTTATTTGATTTGAGACAAACATACATGTATGGGGTTGGTAAACAGCAGCATGTTTCGTGTGTAATTCTTAGTATGTGTGATGCGAGTTTTTGCATTTATTACTTAAACTTTTGCAATTGTTTAATAGTTGCTTGGGTTAATTGCAAAGTGGAAGAAGTCCAGTACATTGCAAATGAGAAAGACGTGCAACGGCAAGATAACTCCAGCTATCAGCCTTTAAGCTGCTGAATAAAATCCAAAAGGGTCTCAGTGAGGATTACCTACGTGAATTGAAGCTCTCCTACATTGGACCGCTGCTTGAACTATCAAAAGTCCAATTCTCCGCAGTTCTGGTCCACAAGCTGATAATGAGGATGGTAGGACAAAGAAAAAGAATGAATCTTGGTTCAATATCAAAGGCTCGCTTACGAGGTTCAGCATTCATGAGTTTGCCTGTACATTATGATCTAGAGTCTGTACAAAGATGATATATATGTTTTTAATGCAGCTTCATATGATATACTCTAGACTTTTGATAATTTGGTACGGAGTATTAGAGATGAAGTTACTAATTGAACAAATTAAATAATTTTTTATATTGGAATATTTAATTTGCAGAAAGTAGCAGTGCAAGTAAAGAATGTGTGTGCGCAAAAATATAAGGGGCACAAGTGCACCAGAGGTGGCTGCGAAATTTGACTGCAGTAACACAGTTTCACGCAAAGGAGTTGTTATGGAAAATGTAAAGTTAGCAGGACAAAGAGGAACTGATACTAAAGCTGCATGCAACGACGTTAAATGGGTCTTTTGTCCATGCATTTAATTAGTTTCACTATCATTTAATATTATATTAGTTGCAAGTTAAACTTGTGTTAAGTACCACTGTACTATATAACATTATTCTATTCTACTATCCCTCTGACGTTCCGCTAAGATAAACTTGTTTTCCATTTTCGTTTGCCCCAAATTATAGTTCAGTTTTCATATTGAGAGGATAATTTATTTCTTAGGTGACTAAAATACTCTTATTATAGATAACTGGAATATTAAACATTAAAGTAGACATTTCATCTCTCAATAATACTTAACTATTTTCACACTACTTTTATACCATTTACTATTATAAGGATAAAATAGCAAAAAAATATAAAATATTACAATTCTAACTACATTATATGTTTTCTCTGTCTATGAAAATTTGACTTCCAAATATGATGTCTTTATGACATAATAATTACCACCCACCATAATCTAAATTAAATTTGCACAATAAAACACACGGTAACAAATTTATTTCAATCACAACCAAATTATTTATTTGACCAATTCTCCTGCTTTTTCCATGTATTTAATGATAACAATTACACAAATATCTCTCGAGCAGTTTAGCAGTACCACCATGAAGTATACCATCATCAAACATCTTCATAGTATTATTATTACTCATATTTTCTAACTAACCATGTCAAGACAGGATTTGGGTCATCAAAACGTAAATGTTTTATCACTAACGAGTACGAGATTTATATAACGAGCGATCTTCCTCCAGGATCTCCACCGTTGCAGTAGCATTGTGCATCTAAGGAGAATGATCTTGGAAACCACACACTTGCACCAAATCAATACTTCAAGTTTACTAATTCTGCGATATACCTTATGTTACTTTGTTTTGCTGCAATTTTTGTCAATTAGATCATTGTGCAATACCATTTCTCCAATCATATATCTTTTCTAAAGTTCTGGGAGGATAGTATCCCGAGAAGTAAATACCGTAAGGCCTTGCTTCATAATAGCATGCACCTCGTGGGCACTTCTCCCTTGTTTTTGATTTGAAAACGTCAAAAGCAACATCATTTGGGCCCCACCAAAGATGACAAAAGAACAAGGTGACGCCCAAATAACTCTCGCAAAAGTGCCAGTGAAAATCGTGATCTACGGGGACATCATGATACCCAAGTTCATTGTCTCCAGATGCACAATGCAAATTTAGTGTACTGGAAAGTTTGTTGACCACATGAATCTCATATCTATCGGTAATACCGCCACATTCGGCTTTCAAATGTGCCATTGTTTGAAGAAGGTTTGCTAATAAAACGATAGATAATATGATGTTTTTCCCTGCTATACTCACCATTGTTGGTTCTGGAAATTATTGTTGGTTTCTGAAACAAATCTCATCGCCTCTTTATACTAGTACTAATTAGACAGACCTTAATTCAATGCTTGAAATTTAATTGCATTACTCTCTCCGTCCCATAAAGATATTCTACTTCTATTTTTCATATAGATTAATAAAACATAATTATTGTTGTTGGAAATGGACGATTTAAGAATATATTTCCAAAAAATGCTCTTTGGTTTATTTAATACTCCATCCGTCCTACAAAGATGCTTCCGTTTCATTTTTCACATATATTAATAAAACGTAATTAAAGTTGTTGTTAAGAATATACTAGTACTTTCTATTATACTCTTTGGTTTATTTAATATTTCACTATAGATCTTCTTTGTTGTTAATTACTATACATAATAAATATGAATATTTTAGAAACTAAAAAGTTAAATAAGGAAAGTGGAACATAATTGAGATGGATAAAAATGAAATAGGGGACTATCTTTTCGAGAAGGAGGGAGTATTTTATTCAAAATCTTCTTTATTGTTGATTACCATGCATAATAGATAAGGGTATTTTAGAAAACTAAAAAGTTAAATAGGAAAGGAAAATATAATTTGCGACAGAAAAAATTGGAGAATATCTTTTTGAGACGGAGAGAGTATTTGTAAATTAAAGTTGTTTATTACTACTACTTTGACGAATTTATTTGGTTAGGTCCAATTAAATTCGATGGAAAGAAACATTTAAGAAGTTGTATTCAATAAAGAGCCTTCACATTGGTGTTGCTAATTTAGTTATCCACATAAGTAAAAAGTGCACCTTAAATTGTTGTTAAATGCCACACATATGCAAGTTAAATTTAACAACTATTAAAATGTTACATTATATGTGTTAAATAAAATCACTAAAATCTACTCAAATCCAAGTGGACGCTGTTATTTTCAATAGTTATTGGTCAAACTTAATTAAATAAATAAAAAAAATTTTAAAAAACATTCTAGCGAAATGTTAAAATTGTTGTTAAAGTTAATAACAAAATCAACATCTCAACAAAAAACGATTATCTTAACAACTTCCTTAACACCAGTAATTATTTCCTGCCAAATGTACGGCAGGATAGTCCCACAATACGCGCACATGACAAGAGAGTATTGGGACAATTGTGTGAGCCCTTACATACAAAAAGCCCATAGTGTATAGGTTTCCTCAATAATCTCATGCCACGTGTGCGTATGGTGGGTGATAATTTTTGTCATTCACACCATCCAGGGACAGACCTAGGATTTTGGATATGACCAAGCTAAATTTAGAGAAAAAACAACCGGGGGTTTCCTAGGGGCTGCCCCTGAATTTTTTTATAGTATAAATTTTTGAAAATGAAATTGCACTAGAAATTTTAGAATTCGTAAAAATTTAAAAAAAAAAGTTTGACATAATCTCATTTATAAATTAGTTTAAACCAAACCTGAAATATGATAATATTCTCCCAAATACACAAATCACAAGCATATATAATAACTTTAACCACTATTTGTCTATTAATGGCAAACAAAAACAAATAGATATTATAGCACAAAAGATAAAAGAATCTCCATTCTCCTAAATACATCATAAAATATATAATAACAAGTAAGAATTGAGAATATCCACTGTAATAGAGGGAGTAAGAATTGTCAAGTACTCTCTTCGTCCCACAAAGATAGTCCAGTATTCCCATGTTCGTTCGTCCCACAAAGATAGATCACTTACTAAATAGAGCATGCATTTAAATTTTTGTTTCCATATTTTGTCCCTAATTTAAGGTTGAGCAAAATAACCATAACCAACTAAACTAAACCATAACCGAGTGGTTTGGTTCGATTTGGTTCGGTTTTTTGAAAATTCTAAACGGTTTTGGTTATTAAAACCAATAACCATTAGGTTATGATTTGGTTATGGTTTTGATCCAAAAACTGAAAACCAAACCGTAACTGAATTTAGATTTTAAAGTCTCACATAAAGGAATCAATTGCTACGAAATCAAAAGTTAGACACCACGAAGGATTGAAGATAGAATTTGATAATGACAACTTACGTCATTGCTTTTACATGAGAAGATGAGTTCATGTTTTATTTCATTAAACTATAGAGAAAGACTTAAATTCGCTTCTTTTAGTTAGTTGAAACTTCAATGAATTGCATTAATTTACTATATATTATGTTGTTTACCAAACTTGTCGTTTCAACTTTCAAATAAGTTATGCTTGCTATTTTTAAATTTTGGAAATACAATGCTATATAACCATAACCAGACAAACCAAACCAAACCAAATGATTTGGTTTTGGTTTGGTTTTAATATTTCAAAATAACCGAATATTTATTTTTTCAAAAAATCATTGGCTTTTTGTTTGATTTGGTTTTCTTAAAATCACATCCAAACCAAACCACGCCTAGGCCTATCGTAATTAATCATCCACACCAGCTATTAGTATACTTTAATATTAATGATATAGGAGGGTATAAGTAGAAAATACATATAAAATTAATTGTCCCATCTATGTTAACAATCATTTCTTAATTCGTCTGAAATTAACTACGCGCATATCTTTGTGGGACGAAGGGAGTAATTTTTTACTTATTTATTTTTTTGATGGAAAGTAATGCTTATTTATTTTAATAAACTTTGCATAATTAAAATTTAAGTGTTTCAAAATTATATATTACTTAACAAGAGAGCTTGATCTATCAAGTATGTGGCAAGCATCCAACAAAACAAGCCCCACATGTCTAACTTCACCCCAAAAGGTCTCTTGTGAAGGAAGGTTTACACTTCCTCATTTAACATGGTCAGGCTTGTGCTACAAAACCGACGTAGGATAGGGAACAATGCCCATAGTACACGCCCCTGTCGCCACGCTCTTAGCGCAAACTCTGAGCCAGCGTCATGGGATTGAGATGTGTCTAACTTCACCCCAAAAGGACCCTCATGAAGGAAGGTTTACACTTCCTCATTTAACATGGTCAGGTTTATGCTGGAGAACCGATGTGGGATAGGGAACAGTGCCTGTGGAATACGTCCCTTATGTGGGGCTTGTTTTATTGGATGCTTGCCACATACTTGATCAAACTTCTTTCTTAGTCAATCTGGAGAAAAGTTTGCGCCAAAAACATATATACAAAAACTTATTACAAACTTCTTACAAAAGATAAATAATAAATAAATAAGGGAAGAGAGAATAGGGTGGAGAAGTGTACTGTGTACAAGCACAAAAGTCAAAGATAAATGGATGGGAGAAAATAGAGAGGTTTTCAGTCTTTTTTGTGAGGCTTGTGCAACTACTCTTCCCCCCACCTTCGTCTTCCTCCCTTTCTCTGCAAAATACCACCATTTTTGCAGAAAGCTACAACTGAAACCCAAAAAAATATATATTCTGAAAAAGAGGGGTGTGCATGCTAATGGCTGGACCAATCTACAACTCAGTCGCTCGGTCCAAGCCATTAATAGATCCGTCCCTGACACCATCAATGTAGTTACTTTTTCAAATTGTTAACTAATAACTTCACTAAAAACTTAATTTAATACTACAATTATTAGAAGATTAATTATAATAATAATTGTTGATTTTTTCAAATGACAATATATATCATTAATATATAAAAGGTGGAATCGATGTAAAACATTCAGATTCCACCTTTGTCCCTATTTATTTTCTTTAATTCCTATATTGTTCATTACCTTTATGTCACTCCATTTATTTATTACATTATTACATTCTATTATTTTATCATATAATTTAATTTAGCATCACTAATCCAATCAAAGTTCAAAGTTCCATCTAGCACCTCATTTCAAAATTCCAATCAGAAAACAAACTCAATGGCGATCATTTCCCTCCATTCAGCTGATGGTAAGGTTTTTCATTCATGGAAAAATGCGCAAGGATCCTCATGCACAAAAAAATCTTGAGCAAGAGATTTGCTTTATTTAGAGATGGTTTGTTAACTTTTGTCTCGACAAATTCAAAATATGCAAAATAAGACCTCGATGTTAATAATCATATAATTTTTTTAGTTAATGCATATTGTGTCCATTTTTTCTGCTTTAATGTCATATTGCTGTTATGTTATGTGACTATGCTTTTTTGACTGGAGATCAATGATATAAAAGATCATATTACACTTTCAACTCAGGCTAATTTTGTAGGTAGGAAATTTAGTGAAATGAAAAGACTTATATTTTTCTATTTGAATCTTGATTTATGTTTTAATATGTAAAATTCATGAATAAAGTTGGTACAATATTGATTTATTTTTGTTTTTTGTTTTAATATTGGTTTACATTTTAATATGTATATATTATACATGAATGTTATAAAATTTATCATGAAAACTTATTACAAAAAATAATAATAATTACATGTATATATTTGATTCCATTCAAATTCTACAATCGAGATGAATGAATGTTATAAAAACAATTATTATATTTAATCTAATTTAATAATATTAAAAAGTTCATAACTTACATGCACTTATACTACAATTAATCATTTTAGTGTGGTATGATTGCATGCCTAGCATATCAACATTCATATCTCATCTATTCATGCATACTTCACCTTCTATAAATTGATGATCAAGATCCAAATAAAGCCAAGAATATTGAAAAACAAATCTAACTTATATTTTTTTCCTTCAATTCAGTCCAATCTTAGTTTCAATTAGTTCTCCAGCAACATGGCTTTGCCGGGCTCAATTAAAAAAGAATAGTGTATACTAATAAAGGAATTGAGAGCATTTGATCAAAAATGGAGCATCAAAGTTTCCATCCTTCATAAAAGTTCCATTGAAACTACACGAATGCAAAAGGTCCCATTCAGGCCCAAAAATTGATTTTAATAAATGAAGAAGCAATACTTTTAGTTTATATTTAGAATCACTATATTATTATCTTAGCAATTCTTTTCCATACCAACTCATTTCTTTTAATGCCTTTGTAGGCTAACAAAATCCAAGTCACATTATTTGGTAACACAATCCAAAAGTTTAGTGATGCAATTTGGAAGGGAATACTTACAAAATTCAAAATGGAACATTAGACAAATAAATCCACTTGAAATCTACACAATAAGATTGAAATTACTGTCACGAGAAATAGTCAAATAGAAGAAATTGATAATATAATTCCACTTGAGATATCAAACTTCAACTACGTAGAATTTTCATGTATCTCAAATTTTATTGGAGGAAAAATACTCAGTAAAAATTTTTTGTTTTGAGAATGTTTTTCTTTTTATATTTGCGGTATCATACTAACTACAAGTTTGTTTCCTCAATTAGATATTATGTGTGCCATAATAGTGTCAAACCAACATTTCTTATTAAATGTCAGCAAGATAATCGTGTCACGATAGATTTGATATTATAATTGTCAACGAGAAATAATTACATAATAATCATCATATAATTAGCAGTTTTCATCGAAAAGAATAAAGTAATAGTTATGTATTTATTGTCAATTCCGAAACAGTTTAACTAACATTGTGGGGATATTTAGATGAGAATGAAGGGCAAGAATTGGAGAGTAGCATTAAAACCACACCGGTAGTTGCTGCATTCAATCTTAAAGTAACTATGTGTGAAGGTTGTATTTTGGATTTCATATGATTGTTTTAAAATTAAATGTAAATATACTAAGTGTTTAATCTTCAACAAATGAGATAACTCTATATACAAGTGCTAATAGTTATTTACAAATAAATCCTTAAACTAAAGAAGCAACCAAATTAAGGGAAAGGTATGTACTCTAAATAATATTAACAAAAAAGTATGTCATGATTTTGGAACAAGTATTATTCATGCAGAAATAATCGTCGGAAAACATGTTGGGAAACAAGTTTTTCTTCCCTAAATCCCATTCAGTCCTACAAACGATGAAGGCTACTCATTCCAGTTTAAGAGAAAACAATTTTCAATACGTCTTTGCTTTGCTATGACTATCAACAAATTACAAGGACAAACCGTACCTCACGTTGGAATATATCTTCTGAAGCATATTTTCTCAAATGAAAAACTATATATTACGATTTCACGTAGAGTTTCAAGGCAAAACAACAAAAGTGTTGGCCAAACTGGATGACAAAAGACCAAACAGTGTAATGTTGAGGAAATATATATATATATATATTGTGCGTAGAGAAGCGCGTTTATAATAAAGTTTTCTAATGAAAATTATATATTTCAAATATATTCATTGTAACATACAACTTGCAATGCACGTTCCTATAACTAGTATATATCAAAAGTCATCTTAAATAATAGTAAATTGCTATTGTACCCACTTCACCTCTAGAATAATTTATAAATTAATTAATAGAGAGCCATGCTCTTTATAATAACACGAACAATTTCATGACTTTCTCTATTTGCATTATAAGTAACACAAATTAACGTGTCTAGATTTATAACCTAATGAATTACAACAAAAATATATATACAAACGAACATAATAATTGAAAAATAAAAACACGGATCCATTCTATTTTTCTTTTAAATATTTGAGTAGTGCTATTTATCTACACTGGAGTTAATATTTTTACATGGAAAGAAAGGTGGATAATCATAAATACATAGAAACATCCACCAATTCATTCTCCAATAAGAGAATGTCGATTAAACTGTAGATCAGTCTCCAATCCAGATAAATAGTATTATTCTAAATATTTTACTATTTCAACTCCAGCTAGTTCCCGCACTCTACAATTTTCATTACCAACTAAAATAGTAACTATTGGGTTTGCCTTGACTACATTCTTATTTTTAACTTGTTCTCCATTTTTATAATTTAGTTATCTTTGACTTTTAATTAGTAGTATATATTAGTTCATTTTATTATCTAATTTTACTAACAAAATTTTTTTAAAAAAAGGGCCTTTCAGCAATAGATTATTTATAATAGAAATAATCCACTAGAAATACATAAATATTCCTTAAGGAAATAAAAGGGCAAAGGAATCCAAAACCCCTCATTAGGTTTAGATGGAGGGCTTTAAAAAAAAAAAAAAAATCCAACCAAAGGCTTGAGTTTTTCCCCACTTTAAAGGGATACATAAATATTATAGTGGAATAAAGACTGGGGGATCTATATTGTAATGAGAATCTAGTGCAAAAAATTAAAAAATAACGAGTGAATATATTTCTCCATTTTTAATTTATTGATATAATGCTGATGTTTAAAAATAAAATGAAATAAAACCTTGATTAAGATATGCATAAAATCTTAAATAAATTTTAAATTTTTTTGACTGACACAAATATTGCTGATGCTGGTGGCTGCCGCTCACAGATATACATTGAAAAATTATACATTGTCATGTGAGATTCATCGTGACACAAGCCTATTTTTTTAAGTGATGCCGTACAAAAAGAACTTCATATATATATATATATATATGTGTGTGTGTGTGTATGCACACACAATATGCAGAGTAATAATAATATGTGTTTACAATAAGAGCACTTCAATGCATAGTCTAGTCGACAATTGAAAAAAAAAATACTGATTTGGCATATTAAATGCTTGACATTGTAATAGAGAATATCATGAGAATGTAAATAATGTCAAGCATTAATTTATCCAATCAATATATTTCTCTCTCTTTCTTTTTCTTTAAAATCCCTTAACTTGACAAATATACAATGTTGACATTATTGTATTAGAGATTTTTTTAATGCAATGTCAATATATTCTTTGACACATATACACCTAAGACATTCTACCTTGACGCATTGAAGATGCTTTAATAATCAAATAATTGCACACACATTTTCTAGTAAGCTGCTCTATATCTATATATTAATAAAAGCACTTAAATCTCAGTACTTTTTTTTACCGATATTTTCCCGCCATTTTGTTGTGGTGACTGTAGCACAGCAAAATTGGCGGAATACATCTTTATTAATTATTTTATTTTTTATCTTTCCGAATTTATTTGACTTTTTAATTCCTTATTATACATTTATACTTTCGCAGCCTACAATTGACGAGATTTTAGGGTGATTTGCTTTTTAAGTCCTTATTATTATCCTTTTGTAGCATCCAATTAACCCGAGATTTTAGGATGATTTGTTATTGTCTTCTTTATCTTCTATGTCGATTCCCTTGTTTCCTTTTGCTTTAGACATGTTTTTTCTGTTTCCTTGTCTTTGAACGATATGAAGGATGCTAATATCACTCATCTTGTCGTATCCTGCAACTCTTTTTTATCTCCTTTCCGCTATAAAATTCTTTCTGAATGAAAGGAGAAAAATTAAATCATCTTGAATCTTTGAAATATATATACAATTATTTTGTTTAGTCTATCAGATTTGATTTCTTTTATATTAGAATTAGTTTTCTCATATAACGCACAAGTGCAATACTGGTTAATTATAAATTAAGTTGATTCAAGAATTGAACAACAGCCCAAGTAAATGGTGATATTCAAATTATGGCATTTGACTTATAAAATCGCTAATACAACCACATTTTATAGTTGATGGACCTCAATGCCCTTCCATTCCACCTCCTCCCCTTCCACTTCTCGTCCTCCACTAACCCCTGCTACCGCCTCCGATCCGCCATCACTAAGAAAGTGAAATAAAGACTCATTTGTAAAAACCTTCATATATATTTCTCAACCACTTACACCACCTACTGCCGCCTCTTTCATCGATCTTTATATAGTTTATGCTACCATTCTTTCCAAATCCCAAGATAAAGTAGCACCCTTGTGAAGAGAAAGCAGTTTTTTTTTTTTTTTTTTGGCATTCCGCGCTTCTTCTTTATCTCCTTTGTCCAATTATCTTGTCTGTGGTAGTGGAGGGCGGTACGTACTAATGCAAAATCTTGGTGGTGGAGATGATTGCGGTGGGTGGCAAGATACCCTAGCCATAGATTTTTTTTTTTTTTTTAAATACAATATCAACGTATATAGCTCTGAGCCTCCACGTGGTTTTTAAGATTCCACCTCAGCTAGATGGGGGTTTGGATGCCCCTATTTATTTATAGAAACACTTTGCTATGTTTAAAATGCAAAAACCCCAGCAGAGAAACCCTACAGTTTTTGAACCTCTCCCTTCTCCCTTGTCCAATCATAGTGGCGGCTGTAGTTGTGGAGGTGGGTGATGTAAATCTTGAAATTAAAAGCCTGTTCAAAAGGGTGATGGAGGTTATGATGGTTCCTGTGGCTGACTCTACAGAGGAGTACTGGTGCTTATGTCCAAGGATAAGATACAGATGGAAAGTACTCTTCAAACCGGGTATAAAATTGTCTTTGTAACGTCAAAATATGGCTGTTTTGGCGATAAATAAAAGCAAGCAACATGTTTATGGTGTACATTTTTGACATGGCCATTTTTGTAACTTGGCCAAGAATATTGGAAAATTTATTCCCAAAGAGCAAGATTATATAGGGCGAAAAATGTTAATTAAGGGAAAACTCTATTTCCAAATAACTTGTAGATGGGAAAATTAGGGGGTGGGGAAATTTAAATTGGACACACGGCGCAATTTAATTAGATTGAATATATTTGTAGGACAAGCTTAATGAAGTGTAACAGATAAATGAGGGGCCAAATTTAGCCCCTCATTTACCCGTCCCCCCTCCCCCCCCCCCAAATAGCATTTTACACCTCAATTTCATACATTATTTGAGTTTGTGAGGTTTTTTCCTCCACATTAATTATGCTCTAAAGAAAGTCACTTGACATGTTTAGGCAGATCATCATTGCTTTTGCTTTGAGCACAGCCTCCATACTATGCTGGGGTAGAGCCAGGACTTTGCTCAGTGCGGTCAAAAATATTTAAAAAAGACAACTATAAATGGCGTACTTTACAACCTTCTTCCATGTGCACAGTGTGCGAGAGAGACCGGGCATTCCGCAATCTAGGAAACTGTCTAGATTTCTAAGAAATCTCTTTCCATGCATTGTTATTTGTTAACAACCGGAATCTAAGAGTAAGAGCTCTTTGATTTATGTTTATGGGAAAAACAATGGCACAAAAATCCCTGAATATTTTTCCTTTACTAGCGAACTCATTAAAATCAAGGAACATTTTAACGGGGAGAGTAGTTTCAAATGAACACGAAACAATTCAATATTTCACTTTCACAAAATTATTGGTTTCTTTTTTGCTATTCGTTTTAATTTCTATTTGAAGCCCTGGGATAAGATATATTTTATTTGCACCATTCCAGTTAAGAAAGGAAAAATTAATGTTAAAGGGAAGAAATGAAAAGTAATGCTAAAGCTTTGGCCTTGCTCCACATTGGACTATTACCTGGGATAAATGAATTTGTTCTCTATTAAAGTGCATCGGATTCCACCGTCTTGGATTTGGTAAGTCAGTGGCAATTTTCTTTTTGGATTAATTGTAAGATCTAGCCCACCTATAATAATATATATAATTTTGGGGAAAATTAGGTAAAGTACAGCAAAATATCTTAACTTTTGAAATTTACGTCCTAATGTGATCAAAGGTGAGGAATTAGGGTTGAAGTCCCCTAATCACCGTAAAATTACGGCCCAAATTTATACCAGCCAAGCTTTCTTTTTTTTTTTTTTAATTATTTCCCTCAACTTTGTCGCTAGTTTTTTTCTTGGATATTTTTATTTATTTCGATTTCCCTATATAAAATATATTCTACATTTTATTATAGTGTGTATTCCTACTATATGTGATTTTGTATGGTTGATTTTCTTAACATTATATTTCAGTAGAATAAATATCCATGTGCCCATGTGCATTTGTGCTGTTATGTAGATTTATAATTGTACTTTCAAAAATAAAATAAATATGACCTCTTTTATATGTGAATTTGTTATTTCAGTATGTGTGACTTTTTAATTAAAGATAACTTGTTCTATATATGATCTTTAAGACATGACTTTTTTATACATGATTTTTTTTTAGTTAATAATAAGTTTATAGTGACTGTAACTATTTTATTAAATGTGACAATCGATTTGTGTGACAATCGATTTGAAATTTTTGAATTGTATGTAACTTTTTTATTTTTGATCTTTTAACTAAATGTTACATTTAGTTAAAATTTCACAAATAATAAAAAGATCATATTTCATAAAAAAATATCACTTTTTTAGCCCCCAAAAAAAAGGCACATTGATTGTGACTTTTTTAAAAGGTCACATTAGTTGTGACTTATTTAATTAAAAAGTCACATATAAAAAAATTAAAAAGTTACATTTATTATTAAAAGTAGCAAATAAAAAGGTCATGTAAAAAAATTAAAAAGTCACATCTAAAGTTGCACAGTTAATTAGAAAAGGCACATATAGAAAATTAAAAATCATATTCAATGTTACACATAGGTCGTTCCCAAAAAATCATGTATAAAAAAAATGAAATAAAAATTAAAAAGTCAACATATATAAAAAATTAAAAGTCACATATAAGTTAGGTTCTCTAAAACAAAACATATATCACTACAAGAAATAGAGTGTACAGGGGCGACCCATTTAGGGTCGACCTGCTTGCTGCGCCTATAGACAGACTATGGGGGTGACTATATACTCGTTTCTGTAGCTTAAATATTTAAAAATTTCAGACTTAAAAATGGTGGAAAAACAGCACATTTCGGCCCCCTTTTTTAATCACTGTACATATTTGCTCTCCTATGTCTTCTCTTCAGCCAGTTTCTTATCTACAGAGAAAATCACCCTCGCTAGGAACTTGGTGCCGGCGATCTACGACCGACGACAAAGGTTCGATAATCGGTGGGTTTGTTTTTAGATTCATTTTTTCACCCTTTTTCTGCAATTTTCCCCATTTTTGTCTCGTCACTTGAAATTCGGCCCCAACCGCCAGTAGTTGTCTCTTTGTGCTCCCTTTTTCCATCGATTAGGTTAGTATCATTTGGTTTCTGGGGTTATTTTATACTGCATCGGTTTCGAATGAATTTCTGGGTTAACTAGTGCGAAAACAAGTGTTGGCAGGAACTTTCAAGGGGAAAATGAAGCTATTAGAGATTGGGGCTTCTTCAGGGTGGTTGCCCTCTCTGTGTAGCCAATGATTTTTTGCCCAGTTTTAACTCGAAAATTAACAGCCCTCTCTGAAGGGGAAAAAACACAAAACAAATTTGTGAGTGTTGCCTATGTCACTAGTGTATATCTTGAATTCTTAATTGTTTATTTATTTTCAGCTCCAAAAAAGGGGAAAAAAGGGTACAAGGGTATTGAAAACTAGATTATTTATATTAATATGGTGTCATACTTTTCTTTCATGGTTTTGTGTTCAATTTCGTGTCAAGATTTCTTCTTTATGCTGAACTCTTGTTTTAGATTAATGTTTTTGCTTGGGTTTTCTGTCCCACTGACTTTGTGTGGAGTTAGTTATTTCTACATGTATTTTAACTACTTCTGGTAATCTGGTTGTTAAGTTCATTTGCTTAAAAGTTGTATATCATAAAATTAATGGACTTCTGATGTTTCGGATTGAGACAGATTCATGCATATTCACCTCTAGACTCTAGAGCAATAGCTGCAGGATTTGTGTTCCTTCGTTGATTTAGATCAGTGTCAACTCTTCATTATGCTCCCATATTTTGTTATCTTCCTAAAAATATTGACAAATTTTCCCATGAGCAAGTCCACCTACTTCATCTTATGCCACTTGAAGTTCTTTCTATTTGGTGTTTCACCTGTGCATTTAAAATTTTTATGCATTGGGTATCTAGGATTTAGCTGAAAACTTTGACCTATAATAAAGATAATCAAAATGTACTTTTGGAATGATAAGAGTAAATTTCTTGCCTTTTTGAATTACTTTTGTTTGGATTAGTGTAAAAGGGGATTAGATTTGGAATGTGACCTATTCGTCTAGGATAAAAATTGAAAC